>PVIR01000883.1:52862-84805 GCA_004026965.1 Petromus typicus | reverse complement strand
GGTATATGGGTCTTTGGACCCGGGTCAAATGGCCAGGTCAAATGGGACCTCCAATCCTAGCTTTTTCAGGAATCTCCAAACTGATCTCCACAGGGGTTGTACGAGTCTACAGTCCCACCAACAGTGGAGAAGGGTTCTTTCTTCTCCGCAGCCTTGCCAACATTTGCCGTTGGCTGATTCTGAAATGGCAGCCATTCTGTGTGGAGTGAGATGAAATCTCAGTGTTGTTTTCATCTGCATCTCTCGAATGACTAATGATGTTGAGCATTTCTTCATACGCTTCTTAGCTGCTCTTACTTCTTGCATTCCTTATACTTTTGAGTGCATCTCATAAAGACACTCATTAGAGATTTCTGGAGCTGCTTCAGGAAGTGCTAGAAACCATGGGGTAAGGGTATTTGAAACAAAAGGGAATATTTTGAGGGGAGTTAGTGGCAGTATGTCTTTTGCTGTAATAACATTTAAAAATTTAGACATTGACCTTTATTTGATTTCACCATGTATATGGTGTCTGATAGGTATTCAGTACCTGTATTGTTCCTGTTTCACCAAATATTTGTATTTTAAAAAAACCTCTTTACCATTTATCAGGAACTCAGATGGAGTACTTCTTTATTTCTTTAGATTGTCTTTGCTGAACTAAGGTTCTAATTTTGAAAAAAAAATCCTACCCAATGATTTAAGATATTACCAGAATTAAATAAACTAGTATCTTATTTCATACATTTATGCCTATGTTTATGATTCTTTTTTTTTTGAGACAGGGTCTTGCTTTGTAGTTCGAGCTGACCCTAAACTCACTGTATAGCCCAGACTAGCCCCAGACTCATAGCAATCCTCCTGCCTCTACCTCCTGAATGCTGGGATTACAGGCATGAGCTACTACGCCTGGCACTGTGATATGTAGTAGTGAGTGCTGAGATTATGGGCAAGGTCTATCATTCCATCCAGGTAATATAAACTCATTATAGGCCAAGAGTAAATGAACAAAAAGATGAAAAATCCTACAACCTAGTAGTTACTTTTAAAATGCAAATATGCATATAAATTAGATTATAAAAGATATACATATAAATTATATATCTTAAAAGGGCTAATATATTTTAATTTTATAATCTTCTCTTTGAAGGCAACTTGCTGTGCACATCTTTTTAGGTCAGTGAAAATAGATCTACACCATCATTTGTCATGATGGCTTTGTACAGATTCACTATAATACCTGTGTTGTCATTTAGGTTATTTCCAATATTTCTTCATCCTAAGCCATACAGAACAGGAGATTTGAAGTCTCAAGAGCTAGACTTGAATCCTCATCCCTTTTCATTCATCTCTGTGTTGTTCAGGGCTTTTAGCTCAATTTTCCCATCCTTAAAATGGAACTAAGAATACCCATATCAAGTGTTCTTGTTACAACTAAAGGAAAGCTTATATAAGCCTCCCAGTTTAGTTCTGGCACATAGCAGGCCCTCAATAAATATTTGTTCTTTGCTTCTGTGTTTTGTCTCATAGATAGTTCTAAAGTTCTTAAAGTGGTATCTGTCAAATCCTTTAAGTTTTATTCTGGTCTTATCCTTTGTAAATATCATGTGCTTTCAAAAATATTGAATACTGTCAAGATATTTTTCCTCACCTTGATAAAAGGAGAGAACATTCAAAAATAAAACCTAATACTACCAAGCAAAAAGTACTATTTTCTCACGGCTGACAGAGAGCACACAGACTCGCCTGTCCAGTTTGTTAAATAAAGTGGATTTGACAGAAGAGAATGATGAGAAATTGCTCTCAACTGAAGCCAGCAGCTTGGCTCTGTGAAATTTTCTTTTCAATGGCATATAAGACTCAGATTTCTACTTAGAAATAAAATTACCTCTTGTTTTCCTCAAGTAAGCAAGTTATTTTTATTTTTTTAGAAAGGCTGGATGTTGTATTTGTCCTAAAATTTCCGTCCTATGGCCACCCCTCCCCAAGTTTGCTTTCATGTGACCATGAAGACATCACAGCCTGTGTTGCTTACAAGTGAACAGGTGGAAATGGAGCAAATGAGCACTTTTGAAGCCTGAAGCAATGAAAGAGATAAAACCCTTGTGTCAAATAGCAGACAGACTACTTAAAGGAGGGTCAGGTCACCTCTTACGGAATAGCTATCTTTGCCAATATTTTGTAAAGAACTGCAGTTATTTTCAAATAAAGCTCCAGCAGAACTTTGAGATAAGGTAGGGACTGTGCACTAGTATATAGATAAAGATGATTGGGATTCATATATCAATTATTTATTTGTAAATGCCTACTGGCTGAAATGGTTCTCATAATTATATGACTCTCTCTTTCTCCTGTCTAATTTTGTTTTTCCTACAGTGATTCTAACCAAATCCTGTTAATAAAAAACCCCAAAACTTCAGGTCTCATAAAGTCATTTAATAATTAGGAAGTTCAGATTATTAAATGCATCGTGAATTATATAATTTTCCTTAGACCATGTACAGAGAATTATGATGCTCCAGGTTAAGCCTTGAGTTCATTACATTCTTCGAAACAATAACATCTGACTAGTAAAAGCAGCGATGAAGGGAGGAAATACCAAAAGCCATTCATCCATTATGGTGGGCTTTTTATTCCAAATGAAAACTCAGCTGCTATGATTTTGACTGAGTTCCTAAGTAAGGTAGGTACACGCATGCAGGAAAGACTCGAGTTTTCTCAACCCTACTGGACCTTTTTCATGTGGCCACACTGGAAGTAATGGATTCCTAAATGACATGTACGTCACCATCATTCCTGTCAGTGTAAAAGGCTCTGGCTGAGAATTTGAGCTTTCCTTGAAGACTTTTGGAATCTAAAATGAACTAATTTTACTTGAAAAGTTATTTTCATTGTTTTTGGCCACTTTCCATACCATTTCAGTACAGTACTTACAGTGTGTGAAGGGGAGAAGTTGTCACAAATTTTAGTGATTGCCAACTAGGAAATACTCACTTTAGATACCAAATAGATATTTTTTCCTGATGACCCTATAGAAGATGTGAATATATCTCTAGGATATGTTCTCTTTCATAGCTAAACAAACTAGAGGGTAAGAGCATGACTGTGTGTAAAAGCTCATGTGGTTATGTTCCAGTAGTTCTGAGTCAGCCCTTTTGTTTGTCTTTGTGTCTCTCTGTCCACACATATTCTTGTTTTACTTTTTGACTCTTACCTGCTCAAAGCATTTGATTCTAAGATCTGATTTTCTCCAGAGCTTTAATATAGCTCTACTAGCATTAATAGTTCATAAAAATAAGTTGGATATGCTTAGTAAGAGCCAGCTCTATTTATGATACTCATTTTGAGTTGTACAATCTTGAATTTGGAGAAAATATGTCAGCATCAAATAGAATACACAATATTTTCACTGCACTAACTGATCTGTGAATTCAAGATTGTTTACTGAGCATTTAGATTCTAGTTGTAAACTGAATTGATCAGGAACCAAGTCAAATTTCCCCATAAGGCAAACACTGAACCTAACCATTCAATTTGATCCAGTTCTAGTCCAATGCAGTTTGTGACCAGTCATAGAAGAACTAAGTTGGTGAACCAGGTATTATTCTCATAGAAATTACAGGATGCATCACAAAGTGTTCCAGTAGGCATTGAAATAAAGACTTTAGAGCTGTAGCTCCCAGCTACAGTGGTACTTTTTTTTTTCCCTTTTGAGATAGGATCTCACTGTGTAGTTCAGGCTGGCCTTGAACTCACTATGTAGTCTAGGCTGCCTCCTTGCTGACAGTCTTCTTGCTTCAGCCTCCTGAGTGCTAGTATTACAGATGTGCATCACCACAGGTGGCTCACTTGTGGCACTTGAGTACTCAAAATGTGATAAGATGGAACTGAGATGTGGTAGAATTATAAAATATACACAAAATTTCAAAGGCTTTGCTTTTAAAAAATTGTAAGCATTCTCCATGAACTGATAATTCTGTTTATAACTAGTGATTACATGTTGAAGTGACAATATTTTAAGACATATTGGAATAAATGAAACATTATTCAACACTATCATCTGTTCCTTTTTACTTATTTTACTGCAGCTATAATAAAATTAGTCATTACATATGTGGCTTAGATAATATTCCTACCAGATAGCTCTGTTCTAGAGATCTGAATAGGCCACTGAAAGGTTAGTTATCTTGGAATAAATTCAGATGGACTTCGATGTTAGAGAAGGATCAAGCATCATGTTTTATTTTTATTTTTTATTTTTTTTAAGACAAGGTCTTGCTTTGTAGTTCAAGCTGGCCCTGAGCTCACTATGTAGCCCAGGTGAGCCTAGAACTCACAGGAATCCTCCTGCCTCTGCCTTCTGAGTGCTGGGATTACAGTCCTGAGCTACCATGCCAGGCATGGTGGTATGTGGTACCAGGGATCGAACTGAGGACCTTGTGCTTGCAAGGCAGATGCTGATTCACTGAGCTAAATCCCTGGCCCCAGGCATCATGTTTTACTGGGAACAGGGCTGAGTATATAGCTTAGTGGTAGAGGATGCACTTTGTATGCTTGAGGCCCTGGTTTAATCTCCAGCCCTGAAAAGAAGGAAACCAGCCCTTGTGATGCCTCCAGTAACACCTTTCTGTATTTGTGTTGCTTATGACACTCTACCCCCTGAATTGTTTAACTTGTGTGCTTGGTAATTTGTTCTTGTCACCTACCCCTACGCCTAGCCCCTCAAGGAGCCAGAGCCTTGTCCATTTTGGGTATCACTGTTACCCCAGCACTAAGAGCCAGGCACATGAGACATGTTCAGTAAACACTTGTTAGGGGCGGGATAGAAGGAATATTCCCTCATGCACACCTGGGTTCAATGGTGTGCTTGTGGGGGCTGGCTGAGAGGGGCGGAGTGACCTCTTTTCTTTCTTCCTTTTCTCCTGTGCCTGAGCTCTGTGTGCTGTCCCAGCAGAGTCCTGAGGTGCAGCTGGGAGGGAAGAGCAATTGTCTGTGAGTTCTCCATCTGTGTTGGAGGCAGGACATCTGTGCGGATGGCAGACAGTCCTGAGCCCTTTCTAGACCCCTGGGTGGGTGGGGGGAGATCTTATGCAATATGCACATAAGAAAAATAAGAACTTGGGGATGAGGTTTATGTTTAGGCTCTGAAGAAAAAAAATGAGACCCTGCCACTTGCCAGCTACACGACCACGGCCGAGTCACTTTTCTCTGAGCCTTATTTTCTGAGCTGATGATACCACTGGACAAATTTAATGACAGATATAGAAAGTCTTCTCATGGGATTCAATGAATGACAACTATTTTTGTTGTTTATGTCACAAGAACTTGAAAAACATTTTAAAAGCACTTGGCACATGTGATATTTACGATATGTTAGTTCTCACGTGGCCTAGTAGCACATTCCTATAAATCCCTGCACTTGAGAGGCTGAGGCAGGAGGATTACTGTGAGTGTGGGGCCGGGCTGGACTACATAGCAAGACCCTGTCTTGAAAAATCAAAGAAGGAGAGAATGTTAGTTCCCTGTTCAACTAAAAATGATAATTTTAATTATGAAAACTTTAAGAGCACTATTAAACACTGTGATCTAGTTTCTCCTAAACTTGCCACATGCCTGTAAATGAGGAAGCCAATCCTGAAAGAAGCAAGCCCAAAGGAAATCACAGCACATTAAGCTATTTCTTGATTTGCTGTTGCTCTAGCAGAATATCCCAGACTGGGTAATTTTTCAAAAAATGAATATTTACTCGGCTCATGGTTATGAAAGCTGGGAAATCCAAGAGGGTTACACTAGCATCTGGTGAGGGCTCTGTGCTATATCGCAACATGGCAGAAAGGCAGTATGTAAATACAGGAGAGAGAATTGAGGGTGTTGCAGTTTGTGGCTAGCTGTCCCCCCAAAGCCTCATGCAGTCATAGGTGATGTTTTCAGAGGTGGCTGCATCTAGAATGTGTGGTACTGAGAGTAAGGAGATGTGATTACTAAGCCAGACCACTGATTGGTTTGACACTGCCCTGATCTTGGTAGTCTAGATAAGATAAAAGGGGCAGAAAGATGCTGTTAAGGTCCCTTGTTGTTTTTGCTGTCTTCTGGCACCATGAACTGTTTGTTGCCCCTGTGCATGTGCCACCCTGCCTTGGAGCCAGCCAATTATGGAATGTTACCTCTACAAACTGTGAACTATATCTGCCTTTCCTCCTTTAACTTTGCATGCTGGGTATTTTGTCTCAGTAGTGAGAGAAAAGTAACTAACACAGAGGGTTAACTCTTGGGATAACTAACCCAGTCTCCAGATAATGTCATCAGTTCAGAAATGAAGAGCTCTCTTGGCATCATTATCTCTTAAGGGTTCACAATTTTAGTATCATCAAGGTGGCAATTAAATTTCAACACAAGTTTTGGAAGTGAAATTCAAACCACAGCAACATACTTGTTTTTACTAACAACTCTTATTGTTGGATTTTGGTTATGACTATAAACCCTAGAAAGTCTTGACCCCCCAAGAGAACTGTTGATAGAATTCAAGCCCTTGAATGAGAAAAAAAAGCCTTTGTTTACTCTTTTTTTTTTTTTTTTTTAGACAGGGTCTGGCTTTGTAGTTCAGGCTGGCCCTGAGCTCAGCCTTGAACTCACAGCAATCCTCCTGCCTCTGACTCCCGAGTGCTGGAATTATAGGGATAAACCACCACTCCTCGCATTGTGGTGTGTGGTTCTGACTGCTGGTGGGCGTGAGTCTCCACGCCTGGCATTGTTGTATGTGGTTACTGGGGATGAACCTGGGTCCTTGCTTTTGCAAGGCAGGCACTGGAACGACTGAGCTAAATCCCCAGTGCAGCCTTTATTTACTCTTATCTCTGCTCAAACTTTAGCATTTTATTTGGGCATGAATGAAGCCAACAAGTCCTAGTACTATGAACTGTATTTGTACAGTGATCCTTTGGTCCATGAATTTAATTTGTTCCATGATTCTGGAAAAATGGCCATGTTCATGTTCATATAAGAGAGATGGCTAGGGTCATGTTCATCACCCAGTGTAGAGAGTTCACCAACAAAAACAAAGTTTTGCCAAATGCTTCTATTTGCAAACCAAATTATTCACAAATGAAAGCATTTGTGAACTGCGGTACCATTGTCTTTTGTTTTTAATAAGAATGATGGTTATTTTTCTAACTTACTACAATTGTTGCACTTATCTTGGAATGCTATCTATTTGTATCACTGCTTCAAAATGATAGTACTCATTAGACTCAATGTTAGGTCTTGTCATTTAATGAGTTAACAAAGTAGCACATACACTATGAATCATAACAGTAAACAAAAATCTGTTTTGTTAACTGTATCAGAAGGCCTGGTTTCCTTTGTAAACCTACATTTACAAAACCCCAAATCTTTGAACAGTCCACTGTCTAGACCCAGTGGTAATGAGTACATTACCAGCAGTTAATATGTGTTTCTAAGGATATTTGATGAAACCGGATATTCGAGTTCAGAGTTGGGCCAATAGCTACTCTTCAACTGGTTAAGTGTAGGCTTTATGCAAGATCACCTGTGCCAAGGAATAAATATGTTTTCAGAGGAAATTACTAAGTGTTACTATGTGTTTATCATGAATACAGGGAGTTAAAGACCAATTCCCAGCTAGAGATGATATAGCTTTTGCTGTGATGTGGTTAAAAATATTTACAAATACTGTAAATGATTGAAAATTGTTATGCACCAAGTAGAGTGTTTACTCATGAGTACATAGTACATGAGATGTGAAGAGCTACACTATCCAGTCTTGAAAGACAGGGATTATTGGTTGGGGTGGGGTGTAGCAGGGTTGGGGAAATTGTAAATGTGGAGGTGTTGGAATCAAAGTACTAAGAACAAGACTCAGTGCCTCTAACGTGGCTTTGTTGGAAGGGATGAATGAACAGGATCACTGGACAAAGATGACAGGAGTGAGATGGGCAGATAGAGGATGTTGAAATCCATGTGGGAGATTATTTATTTGTGGCAGGGAATGCTGAGGATTCTGAGAAGCGGAGGGACAGCCTGCAGACGCTCTGCATGTGAATACAGACCGAAAAAAAAAAAAAAAAAAAAAGAGTGGGAAAGCAGACATGAGACCATTTTTTTTTTTTTACCATAAATATTGCAATGCCTAATGAAAAGTTTCCTGCAAGTTAGCTTGAATGTTGTAGGAGGAAAGAAGCATTTTACTTTAGAAGACTGTCGACTAAATTTAGCTTCTTTAGACTAAATATAAGTTCTTTGGCATGCCTAATGATACAGGATATGTGCATCCTGAGAAAGATGTGCACGCCCACCATGACACCTCTCCACCTGCCCACACCCAGGTTCCGTTATACACGTTGGTATGTGTAAGTAAATTTTACTGTATAGTTGTCCAAGTGGGTTGCATATTTTTGAAAAACTACTTCCTGAAGGAGGATGGCTATTTGGGAAAGGAAGAAAAACTTTAGCTGGCTTTGGTGGCACATCCATGTGTGCATTGGTGGTTGTGATTTCTGGAGGTCTTCCAAGTATCCACGCACTCCTGCTCTTGGTTGCCAGAAGCCAGAAAAATAATAGAGCTGACAATATAGAATTTTTGTGAGAATTTCCAGGAATATATATATATATATATTATTGCAGAAGCAGACAACTCACATTCTTGTGTCTAGACACACGGGTGAAACCCTCACATTTACCATCCTCCTAATTGGCTAAGGGCAAACTGAAGGTTCTGGAAAAATTAAAAAGTTGGCTATATGCTAACAAGCATGGAGGAAATGAATTGAAAATACCACACTTGCATTTCCCGACTCCCTAATGAGAATTGTGACTGAAGATGTGGATGGATTGGGCATCTTTGCAATGTGGCATAATCCCTTTTGTTCTCCTGACTGATCACTAATGCAGGATATTTTTACTCATAACTATGAAGCAAGCCTGTACTTGATTTAAAGAATTCCTAAAAGTACCTTACACAAAGGATGGCCTTATAGGGCCAAGCACTTTTTAGAAGTGACTCATTTATTAATACCCTTTACTATTTGTTAAACTCTCTTAACTGAGTTCTTACTATGCCTATAAGGATGTGAAATTTTGCAGCATTTTGGAGATGAGAAAGCAGAGCTACCAAACCTTGGGTAGAATTACCCAAGATCACATGGTACATAGGCAAAGGAGCCAGAATTGGTAATCAAGGTCTTTGACCCTTAATATCTCATAAAAAGCCCCCAAAACTGACAAGTTTTACAGTTATGAAAACTGAGGCTTAGAGGTATAAAGTAATTCATCCACAGTCACACAGCTAGTAGCTGATAAATGTAGGATTGTTCAACAGAAATGTAAGTCAGAAATGGAAGTTGTATGTGATTGTGTTTTCTAGTGAAATTAAAAAGTAACAGTTGATGTATATTTTATCTAACCTCAACTTCTCATTTCAACTTATAATTAGTGCAAAAACTCATTCATGAAATGTTTTCCATTTTTTCCACTGGTCTTTGAAATCTGGTGCCTAGCTTACCCTGGCTTCGCCTCTCCACTTGGACCAGCCACATTTCCGGTGCCTACTCACTATCCTCGTGTGACTGCTGGCTTATGACCTGGGCAGAGCAGCCCGAGAGCAGCTGGAGCCTGGGATTTTAGCCACATCCCTTCTCTGCTGGGCAGTGCCCAAACTGAGTAGAGAACTCTATACATTTTCCACTGGAGATGGCTCTGTGGATTTTGTGACATGAGGACCGTTCAACATGACCACTCTGGCAGTATGCTTTGCTAGCTCACATAAAGAATGCCCAGCAGTGCCCTCACTGATTTGCCAGTTTCTTTCAATTTACATTCCCCAGCATTTTGACCACACTTTCAGAGTAACATAAGGAAAAAGATATTCCCCCTTTCGGTCTACACGCTGGTCTGGTTGCACAGAAGTGAAAGTAAATGAAGACTTAAACCGCTCTTTTAATTGAGGTCAGTGGTGGTGGTGTCAGTCCGAAGCCTTCAAGCTGCGGAGAAGCTGGGGCTGAGAAGCAGCTGGCCGACGCCAGGATGACAGAAGCCTCACGGGGAACATGTGGGAGGTGCTGGGTGAGGAAAGGGGGCAATTGTGGTTCCTGCTGAGGTCTCGGAATGCTCACGAAGCCTCTTTTGCCAGCAGCCTCACGCTCAGATCCCCTCTTGGCCAAACTTGTGTTTCTGCCCCTGAGACCTGGATATGAAACCCAGTACTCAGGAATTCAAACATCTCATCTCGCCTGGAGGTTCAGTTGTCCTGAAAATGCCTTTGGAATCATTTGGAATAATTTTTATATTGGTGTCTTTTATTCAAATCCAAATACAACTTCAATATTCCTGATGTATTTACTATTTCTTAAAATGAAAATACTGGGCCTTCTGAAGTAGTAATTCTAGTGATGTGCAAAATTGCTAGTTACATTTATTTGACTGAAAGTTAAGCCAGAGAATACACGAACACAAGTCTGCCACAACCTTAATGAAATGGACACCATATTTCACTGGATGAAAAGTGTTTTCAATAGATGCAGTATTATTTTATGTCTGCTAAGAAAGAATAAGCTGTTATATAACATGTTCCTGTAACTTGGAATTTTTACTTTATATTCATTGAACGGGTTAGTTTAGTAGGACTTAGAAATTAATATTTTATTATATATAACTTTTTTGTATCTATTTAAAAGGAGAAGGTAAGTTAAAAAAGATTGGTTAAGGCATTCCTAAGACTTCTTCCCAGTGTTGGTGCTGGAATTGAACCCAAAGCCTTTGTTACTTTTCTATTTTTGAGGTGTGGTCTCACTTAGTTGCTGAATTGCCTAGGCTGGGATTGAACCTGCCATCATCCTCTTTGCTTCAGCCTCCTATAGTGCTGTGACTGTAGGCATGTGCCACCACATCCAGCCACCTCTGGTGGCTTTTAAATTGTCATTCACCAGTGTTTCAGTTTTCCCACAAAATATTGTCCTCCTCATCATGTGTTTCAACATTTTTGAAAAATCTTCCCTGGTTTCTTCTAAGATTTTCCTTTAAGATGACCTTTTAAGATACTCAAGAACTTTTCACTTACTTATGAAGTTGAGCTGAAATCATTGTGAAGACCTTTAATGTGACAGTTTGCCAGACCCGCATCCAACTCACTCGAAGTGCCAGCTCTATGAGTGTCTGCCAGGTTCACAGGTGGGAACGCGGGGGCACCCGTGTTCTTACTATGCCTGGCAGATGATTGCAACGTGGGTTTTAATTTCAGAGTGCTGAAATGTGGAAAAATGTTCACCCTAGAGTTAGGAAGTACGGCATGTGAATTATATTTCAGATAGTTCTGGCCTACTTGTCACCTCAGCCACGTGTCTATGCTTTAAAACGTTGCACCGAGCTTTCCCTGGCGCCCACTTTGCAGGTTTGGTTCCTAGCATGTGAAGGTGTGGAAGCAGAGCTCCCAGCTTCTTTGCACACTCGCTCGCTCCATTTTGCGGCGACAAAGCTATGCTTTTGTACTATGAATCCCAGCCTTAAACTTGCACAGGAACCGCCTGGGATCCCTGTTGTATTTAGGTCCTGATCTGTGAGGGACTCAGCCCGAAATCCTGGCAGTTTCTCAGCTGCGGTCCACACTGCGGAACTGGGGGGTCACATGTTGAGCAGATGGGGTTCTGGTACAGAGGAGGAGGCGGAATGGCAGAGAAGAAGTTCAGGGCATTGCTAAGGTCCATGTTTCCTCCCTGATAATGTGATGAGAACCTCTGTGTTGCAAATGTCATTATACTATGTAAAGACAAAAATTTCTTAGGATAAAAAAGAAACGAATTGTGGTCTTGCGGTATAGGGAGAGATATTTCTTTTACTTAATTTGTTTTCTGAAAGATTTGTTTATTGCATTTTCCATTGCTTTCTTCCTCAGAGAACTTCAGGAACTTGAATTTATTAGGAAATCTGCATATAATTGCAGATTAATAACTTACCCATTAATGCCACATTAGTTCACCATGATTAATAGCATCTATGTGAATGCTTAATGAATTAATAATGATGGACTATTTGCTTTAAGGTGTCAAGAGAACACTGTAAAAAGGCAATACCCATAACGGGAAAATTAATTATATGCTGGTTGGATAATAGCGTGTCACAAATAAGATATGTTTGTTTGGAAAGCCTCATTGGTACTGATATTTGCACAGGGAGAGGTACTTTTTAAAACATTCATGGACCTTTTAATTTATAAAATGGGGAATTTTGTTTTCATGAACAGTTAAGATAGATGTGGGAACTGATATTTGTGACAGAGAAAACCTCACAGACACACAAATGTATGCTAATCTACTCACAGGCTTGTCTGTGCTCCTAACCAGAGACTTCCTACAGAGGGTGGTGTTCAGGTTAAACTCCAAAAGAACTAGTCCTCCTACCTGTTGGTCTACCCCTAAAGCCAAAAACCCACCCCCTAGAGCCCTTGCATTTCTTGATTCTAATTTTCTTTCCTATGGGAATCATTTGTTTTTGCTATCATTCTTCAGTCTAATTCTGTGATGTCGGCAGCCAGCATTGTTTATTTCTGTCTTTGCCCTACATCTGAGGAAGCAAAGGTCAAGGAAATTATGTGACTTGCCCAAACCAATCTAGCCATATAATTTGTCCCCCACAGATTATGGTCTACCATTTCAAATGTCTCCAATTTTAACCAGGCGGAAAAAGCTGCTGGAGTGGAGGTTCTGTCCACCTGGTGTCTTTGAGGAAACCCAAGAAGTCCTGTGTGATTTGAACTTAAAAGTCGAAAGAGAAGAGGAACAAAACACAAAACTCGCAGGAAGGGCTGGGGCTAGATCATGCAGGTCTCAGAGGGTGTGTAAAGATGTCAGATTCTATCTCAGGGCAATGAGAAGCCATTTGTAAATGTCATGTCGAGGGTTATGATGAGTGATGTCTTTTGCCGGAACATGCTGGCTTCATGTGGAGAATGGCTTGGAGTGGGGGGTTGATGGATTAGAGACCAGCTCAACAGGCATCATTGTGCCCATCTGTTTTCTAGCTTGGCACTGAAATAAAGGTAGAGTTTGTCTTCTTGGTTGCAGAAAACACTGAAGCATCGCTGGTTATCCTTTGTTTTCTTCTTTTGTCAACTGGAAGGGTCATTCCCTCTTCTCTGGTGTCCCTGGTTTCTTTGAACTTAGGAAGTTCCAAGAAACTCATGGGGAAGACTCTGCCTGAGAAGCCATCACAGCTGCTGGTGGGCATGACAGTTACCTCTCATCCTTCCAGCTTGTTTTGCTCCCTTGGGTCTGTTGCTTGTGCAAACGTTGCTAGTGTTCTCTCTCTCTCTCTCTCTGTCTTGTTCTGGTACTGGGGCTGGAACTCAGGACCTTGTGCTTGCCAGGTAGGCACAGCACTGCTGAGCTATGTCCCCAGCCCTTGTTTTTTTTTTTTTCCTTTGGGGAAGAGTACTCTGGCTAGAGAGACAAACAGAGCTTTACAATAGTTTGAGAGAGAGTGAGAGAGAGACAAGTCTCCTTTGGCCACATACTGTGGTTTGAATGACCAGGAATAGAAGCCCTCTGTCTCTTACCTCCTGAAGGAAGGTGGGAGTGAAAACAGGGGCTAGTTGGGAAGTGGCTTTCTAAACCTATATTTGGAGTGTTTTGATGCCACTTTAATAGATGAGGGAGGAATCCTGAAGTCTGGAGCTTAGATTTTTTAGAATTTCAGGGATGCAATGTTTATCCCACTCTTCCTCCCTTCAGGGTGTGGTATAACCTGGAATTGAAAATAAATGCCCTGTTTTTATCTGCTTTGAAAGTATTCTTGGCAGAGTGTCGATTTTTCTTCCCCCTCTTGAACTAGTGAATTAAGCCTTACTTCAAAATCTTACTCTATTTTACTTTTAAGAAAGGAAATTCTAAATCTGGGTTGGCAGAATTGAAAAACTGATTTAGATCCAAATGGGCCAGTGCAAGGAGAGTGTTTCTAGAACAAAGTATTTTAAAAGCCTTCTCAAAGAATGCTGATAATGAATTAAAATTGAACAAAGAAAGACCCCAAACTACTGCTTGATTTTGGGTGGAGTGGGAACAGTGGAAGAGGGAATCCAGGCTGGGGCTCTTTCTCAGAATTACAGGCGTTAAAAGACTGATGAGTGCTGTTTGTTTAAAGTAATGGTTCTCAGAATGTGTGCCCTGGACCTGCAGCACTAGCATTTCTTGGGCATTTGTTAAAATGCAAAATCCATGGCCTTAACCTAGACTTACTGGATCAGATACCTTGCAGAGAAGACCCAGCTATCTGTCTTTTAACCACTTCTGTGATTTGGGTGCATGCTTAGGTTTGGAAATTAGAGACTCAGACTAGAGCAGAAAGTCAATCCTAGAGGGCCAGCTAAGCTGTTTGGCTATGTCTTCACCATGCCTCCCACCTCTGACCAGGTACCTCAGAAATCTGTGGCCCTCATCGCACATAGGAGGACAGGGCACAGGGGTAAATGACTCGGTGTGGACAGGGCATTTCTTTCTTCCAGTTAGGGTTCAGGGACCTATCAGGAAATTATTATTGCCTCTGATTTAGCCAGTGGGGGCCTTGTTCTCTCACGGGAAAGCAACTTGTAGAGTTTTACTGGGCACCTGATGGCTGTATTAGCAGGAGGCAGAGACTTGGGTCTAGATCCGCGTTCTGATTTTTATTGTCTAAGTCTCCTTGGATAAATTCTTACACTTTTTAACCTTAGAATGGGATTGATTATACTGTCTCTTGGGGGTGCTAGGAGGTTAAGTGAGGTCATGTATGGTACAACTGGCACAGAGCAGATGCTCAGTAACTGAGCACTATCCTTACTGGTTCCCTGGGTGTCTCAGGATTGCTCAGGAAAGACTATTGCAGGAAAAATAAAATCCCACATGGCCTTTGCCTTGTAGTGTTAAGATGGTTGAAATAGACAGAAAGAAAAGATAATTAGAATTTTTACTATAGGAAAAAATAAAGATGGATTTTAATGACTTTGAGTTTGGAACAGGCTTTACATTGAATAATCTGCTAAGATACACATTAAATAGAAAAGCCATTTTTCTGAGTTAAAGTATACTGAATCATCGTAATGCTGTGCTATCAAAGAACGATGTTAAAATTTAAATTATTTTAAAGTATAACCTTGATAAGTGTAATCCTTATAAATTAATTCACTTATAAGTGAGCATAATAAAAGACTTACTTTCCATTAGACTCTCATTATAAATGGCAGTTTTAGAAAATTGATTTTATTTTGGACAGAGGTCTTTTGTGTTAAAGAGGAGGTGGTTTTGTGATATTTGGAAACCCATGATTTAGATTGATGAGTTGGAGATTTTAAATACCCTTGAAATCATCTCTGCCTCTTTCTCTTAAGCTGTTGCTAACCAACAATTATCATTTATCAAAAAATAATAAAAAATGAACAGAGAAAATAATCCCAGCAGTTTCTCTCCCTATATTTAGGTGGGGGTTTTCTAGAAGAATGAGTAATATCAGCTTTTATTGTCTCCTCTGGATGTCAGACAGACTCAGTTAATCCCATGCTTGACTGGCTGTGGGACTGAGAAACTGTAAGGCTGAGTGTCACACAACTTGTGTAAAAATATGAGGGCTTTGGGATCCACAGACCATGACTGGGGTAACTTGAGTTTCATTTTTAATAGGAATAACAATGGGCTTTGCAAGCTGATTTAAATTCTCCAGGTTGAACTGCATAAGAGTTTAATGCCCGTGCAGTGTGATTTAGAAAAACTGAAAAATTTTAGGACAGTAAATAAACCAAGAGCTGGAAAACCAAATTGAAGTCTGCAGCCTAGAAAATCAACAAGAACTAAAAATAGTAAGATTAGAGGTGACATTCGACCATGGATTGTCCAAAGGTGGTTTTTAAGTACCACCAAAGGAGAAACTGGGCATAGTATGAGAGTTTTTAAAAATATATAGCTCTAGAAAATAGTCTTTTTATTACATAAGTATGGAAACTTTCGATACAAATTTTGTTTCTGAGAATTTTCAGGTTCTCTCACTTGACTTAAGAGGGAAGCCTTTCTGATGTCAAAGAAACGTTGGCATGATGTGCCATAAAGTTGAGTTTGCCTTGGTGAAGTTAATGTAAAGGCTTAAAAATGCAATTGCTGCTTCTGTTAAGCCAATGAAGCAAACAGTTTCAGCATCCTCTTGAGCTCTTAGCAAACAGCCATACGATTCCCTTTAGGACAGGCACCTAGAAGTACTGCAGGACCAGGAGAAAGAACACAAAGGAGGAAGCTGTGTAGGAGTCCCTGTGCTCGTAAACCATCTCATGTGGTGTCAGCTGAACATCAAGGCTTTTGGTAATATTTTGCTATATGCCTAAACATTTGTACATGTGGAATTTAAAACAAAACAAAACATTATTATTTGAGCTGGTCCTCCGTATTGCAGAAACTTCAAAAACCTGGGCTGAATTGTATGTAACTGTCTTGAGCTCTTGATTAACCAGGGTACTGTGAAGTCCACAAGAGTCTCACTCTTCCTTTGAAATGTTCTTTGTATCTTTAGAGTGCACGATAAATGCCCTATCTAGTAGGAGGAATGAATTGGGGAGTAGCATAGATAGTCTTCTCTTGACTGCTAAAGGTAAAGAAGGAATGCTTCCCTCTCCCACCCCCAAACTCCCAGGATAGAAGAGCAGCATATTGAGAATGGGTAATTCAGCTGATACAATTGGTCAGATTAAACTTGGGTATCTCAACTAGTATTCAAAAAAGATGAAATTTTGGATGTCACTGCATGATGCAGAGACTGTGATGGGGGAAAAAGACTATGGATGATGTTAATATGATCATGACAGTGGTGATGAAGGAAAATCATAAAAGTAGCCTAGTTTTTCACAGTTCCTTTTCAGCTGGATGAAAATTTTTCCTTCAGACTTTCTTTGCAAGCAATTCAACTCAGCAAATATTCACTAAGCATCAGTCATTCTAGGCTTTAGAGCCTGGTTTTTCAAAGATGAATGTGATCCAGCCCTCATTCAAAAGTAGACTCAAATTAGGAAAAGCCATTGTTAATACCGCCTTTTTCCATGAAAATATTTTTGGATGATACTGTTTGATGCACAGTGACCAAAAATATCTGATTTACTAGAATTCTCATGCCTCATCTCCTTTGAGGGCAGGCTTTTGTTACAAAGGCAGGGCTGTCTATATCATGGCAAAAATAAAGTCTGCATTATAGATATAAAGATCTATAACAAAGATTCCAGATGAAAATGTGGGCTAACTTCATGACTTTGTGGTAGGCAAAGATTTTTTGAATAGTATACAAGGATGCACTAGCTACAGAAAAGATAAAATGGAGAGACTGAACTACATTAAAATCATTTCAGTCTATCACAAGAGAACATTGAGAAGTCAAAGTCTGAGGAGGGGAGGAAAATGTTACAAATATTCAAAAAAGACTTGTGTGTATAAAGAACTTCTACAAATAAGAAAAGGTAGATTGCCTAGTAGAAGTAAGAGCTCACAAAAGAGGATATTGGTTGTCTTGATCAGAGGTAGCATCGGAAGAGCAGGGGCCCAAGGAAATTTTGGGGCTCTGGTAATAATTTTGGTTACTTGGACATGTTTACTTTGTGAAAAGCCTTCAAATTTTGCTCTCTGCATTTTTCTGTTGTATGTATGTTGTATTTTTCCTGTAAATGTCTACATTTAAAAAGGTAACACCTTATTATCCAGGATGAAGGATATAAGCAAAATATTTTCAGAGGTTAACGTTGGCTACAAGTGTGTCTCATCATTTAGAATTTTCTCTGTGTAGAAGCAGAAAAACCATAGAGGACGTAGGACTTTGCAAAGTCACTAGACCAGGTCCATTGTGTGAAATAGGCCTGCACATGGAGCAATGGTATCTTCAGCTCAGGGCTTTGCCTACCAGTATCCTGAGATGGGGGGAGCAAAACAGAAATAACTGTACAAGAAGCATTAGACACGAGCTCGATTACTTTCCAATTATGTGGATGGGTAACTTGTCCTCTAATTGTTTTTAAACCACCAGGTATTGATCCCTATTTTCATGTGTCCAGACACTGAGATAGAGGCTTTCTGTGCATTTGAAATGTAAAACTCTCACCATAACCCCCTAGGAATATGCTATTATTACCTGAATTTACAGAGAAAGAAACTGAAGCTTGGAGAGATTAAATCACCTGCTCACACTCCAGTTAGAAAGTAGTCGTGAGCTGTGACTGGAATCCGTGTCTATGTAATTTGAATGCCTGGCTTCTTGATGTGTCTATTATGTTGTCCTTTATTTCTTAAACCAATTTTATTTGATTTTACATAATGAGGATAAGAAAATACATACGTAATAGATGTAGTATTTAAATCTGGTGATCACAAGAACTTCTCAAACCGATTTTAGTGTGAGGTTTGTTGTATTGTAGGTTTTTGTCGATTGACATTTTTCTTTTTAGGTAAGGAATAGGTGGCGGTGGTGGGGAGTGAGAAATTCTCTGTGAAACAACACAGTCTCTGCTGGGAAGGCCGTGCAGGGGTGATACAGGAGCCCCTAGAAATGCTTTAGAAGCATTTTAACAACCTGAGTAATTGCTTATGATAGGCAGGCTTTGTTTACTGTTTATTAATGATGTTCCAGGCTAGATTTTATTTCTCTTACCACTAATTCACATGCAGATATATATAAAATGGTCACTGCAGACTGATTGCCGCATCGCTGTCTGCATATTAATGCTGTTCTGCTGGCTTGGATGCCGGAAGAAGAAAAGCAGAAGGGGAGGGAAAGGGTATGACAGGGAACCTGGGACACTGAATCTGTTCTAAAAGCCAAATTCTTGTATAGAAATCAGAATTTTGACATACATAAATTATTGATATTAATAATAATTGATATGGTTAGGAGTTTGGGATTGCCCTACTTAGCACATGTGTGTTCTCTTTTTCCCTTGTTGTGATACGCTATATATCTTGGGAGTGTGTATAGATAAATATTTAATACTTCTAGTTCTTTTTGCTTCGCTGGCTTGTTTTTGCTCCTTGGGGCATTTGAACTTGCGGTCTGTGAAGTGTTTATAGTATCAGGACATTATCACAATCTTAAATGAAATTTGAATTATTTACTTCCTTGTGCCTTCCCAACAGTCTAATGACCACAATGACTGTGCAAGCAATATGACAGAAAGGTACATGCCCTGATTTGAATGGAAATATATGTGGATGTGTTTTTAGAGCTTTCTGTTTATACAAAAAAAAAAATCTTTCTTTATCCTTGGGGCTAATTTTCTGGCTTTTATTGCTATAAAAACACATACAAAAGAAGCACCAAACAAGCTGAGATAATTGAAAACGCCCACATTTAACCCAATTTAATTTATTGTGCTGGAATCTATCTAGTTATATGGACTTGTTTTATGTACAGGTGCTTATTTTAAAACTGGACAGGAGCGCTGGGTTGTATTATGTGAGATTTAGAAGTGGTTTAGAAATAGATTCTACTGCAGGGACTAGGACATTATTTATTAATTTGATCAGCACTGTACATTGTGTCTTGAAGCTATCCTGAGAAGGGTTGGAACATCTGCTGTACTGGGATTTTGGAGGCTTGCTAGGTTGTTTCCCCAACAGCCTGGACAACAACAGTTTGACATACTTGGAATAGGCAGTACCACGGTGCTGCAGTCACCAAAGGGACTTTTCAGCTTGGCTTCTTGTTGGTAAATTGATACTCTCAAGTGCATTCAAGGTTCTCTCTCTCTCTTCTCTCTTTTTTTTTTAGAGGTTTGTTTTCATTGAGTCCAGGCTTTTCTGTTTCCTTATTTAGTGAAATAGTGACAACTGCCTTTCCCACCTTCGAACAGTATTATTAATGCTTTTATAAATAGAAAAATCACTTTCCAGGTGGGCCAGAGAGCCATTTTATACACATAGCCTTATTTGAACAGCCAGGACTTTGCATGTGTAAATGGGCATGTTTTCAGGTAGTTTGGGTAGGGTTTCCAACCTCGTCTTTCCCATTTCCTGTCTAAACAACTGCTTCCATGTCTACAGCATGTTTACGCAGTATTGAATAAAACTTCTAATGGGCAATTTCTTCCAGGTGACCTCCCTGAGAGGCTGTGCTATGAAGAACTCTTAAGAAACTTGACCCTGATGAAATTGTCTCTCTTTAGAATATTACTTGGTGCAGAAACAAGAGACGGAATTCAGTTATTTTCGGTTCTTGAATAAATGATTTCTGTTTCCCTTTGTGTAGGTGGCAGAAGAAATTAACCCCTGCAGAAGGTTCAGCTCCGTTGGAAATTGAACTTTAGATTTCTTTTGAGTTAGGAGAACCCTGGATAAGAGAATGTTAAATTATTTCTATTTGAATGTTAGACAACTTCGAATTGGTTGTGTCACGCGTCTGTCTTTTAAAAATATATATTTTCTAGGGTTGACTGTCTTTACATTTAATTTTCTGGAGGCTGGAACTATGGTTAGCCAATGACCTGCAATTTCCCATTATATGTCAGTGGGTACTAATGCATCCTTTCTTAACCTTTCCAGCACTCTTGGAGAAATCAATCAGTAGAAGACGGGACTCTGAAGCCATACAGAAGGCCAAAATTCTTTATTCATCTTGTATGAATGAAAGTAAGTAATAAAGAAAACAAATAGAACATTTTCTACCCTTAGACTTCAAAATTTTATTAATGTTTAAAGATACTGTTTAAGGAAAAAGAGAACTAAAAATTCTTTTAATGTTTAAAAGTTTTATTTAAAGAAAGGAACAAGTCAAGGCCGGGAATTTAGCTCAGTGGTTCCGACGCCTGTCTTGCAAGCGCAAGGACCCGGGTTCCATCCCCGGTAACCACATACTATACTGGGTGTGGAGACTCACACCCAGCAGCAATTAGTACCACATACTACAGTGCCGGGCGTGGTGGCTCACGCCTGTAATCCCAGCACTCGGGAGGCAGAGGCAGGAGGATTGCTGTGATGTGAGCTTGAGGCTGAGCTCAGGGCCAGCCTGAACTACAAAACGAGACCCTGTCTCAAAAAACCTAAAAAAAAAGAAAGGAACATGTCAGTGATAAGATTTTGATTAACCTTCCTTAGTTACTCTTTTATGGGTGGCTTTTATTGATGGAGATAATCTTATTTCTATGATATAGATTATTTGAATATTACTCTGAGAAACTTGGACAGGGCAGTAGGGCACGCCTCACTGTACCTTGTTCAAAAACAAGAACCCAGAGACCAGGCCATTTCATGTCTGAGGAGGAGACTGGGAAGGAGTATACCTCGGAGAGTTGGTATGATCCAGGACCTGTGGTACCTACAGAAATCCAGATTCCCAGGCTTCTTCCTTTCACTTAACTAGAATCTTTGTTGAGAACCTTTTACCTGTCTCTTGACATCTTGGGTCTGACTGGAGGCGAGAGAGATATTTGCTGTTTTACCCAAACTGCTTTCTCAAGTCCACTGCAGAAAAAAGACAGTGTTTCTGGGAAGTACGTTTGCTGGGGCTAGGATTTGGTAAGCTAGAAAGGGGCCACAAAAGAACAGTCTCAAGCACTAGTTTACTTCACTAGGGAGCGACTAGCTTTACTGAGTCATTTCCTTTAGTTAGGCTTGTCCCTAGGTACCAAGTATAATCAGCCTAACTTCATTCACTGTGGTCAATGTTATGAGCTCATCTTCTGCTGCTGGAAAAGCACAGCACATTTCTCTGTCAGACTTTCTGGGGGGAAAAAAAAGCCAGAGTTAGATGATCATACTGAAGTGTGAGTTATAGGTGTATCTGTCTCTGTGATTGTGCGCAATCCACCCCACATTGCCCATTCTTTTCCTAACAGCTGACATACAAGTTAAGGGCTTACAGAATTTTCCCTTTCAGAAGATGTACTTGCAGGTGATCTGGTTTGCAATTCTAACTTGCTCTTCGTCTCTGTTCCTTTTTAGAAGCAATTGAAAAAGCAGATGCCAAACCACTGCTCCATATCCTGCGACATTCGCCATTCCGCTGGCCAGTGCTGGAAGCTAATATAGGCCCTGAAGGAGTTTGGTCAGAGAGAAAATTCAGCCTTCTGCACACACTTGCAACATTCCGCGGTCAATACAGCAACTCTGTGTTCATCCGTTTGTATGTGTCTCCAGATGACAAAGCATCCAATGAACACATCTTGAAGGTACAGCCAGGGCTCTGTTTAGCCCATGAGAAGTCTTTTGGGGTGCCTTCCTAGGGAAAGAAATTCCTTTTGTCTTAGTGAATGATCAAATAAAAGTTTTGTTGAACATTAAGATCTAGAATATTATCCTCTCCAAGTTATGCAGAATTTAGATCAGTAGCAGACAAATCTTGTCAGCCTTTTAGGATGCCTGAGGGTGAGTTTCAAAGTGGTTTGTGATCTCATCTTCCAATAGCTACTCTAAATGTGGGGCCCCTGACTTCCAGCAGAGAGACATCTGTGATTCCCCAGCTGTTACCAGAAACTTTCTAAACGTGCTCTTTTCTTCACCTCCTCATTCCCCTGACAGAGAGTAGAATACATGCCATGATTTCTTGTTCTCTTTTCATGAACGTCTTTTTGCATACACACGTACGTTCTCATTGTCAAGTTCAACCTGAATTTCTCCTATTTCCTTTCAAAAGATCAAGTAGAACTTGTTCTAAATAGCTGACTGCATTTTCTGCTGGGAGCGTAAGCATCTTTTCTGTGAAAGATCGGCCCACGTGGACATTCCCTGAGGAGGTTCCCACTGTTAAAAGCAGAAGGCTATCAGAAAGCTAGCAACAATAGATGCATCCATGAAAGAGCTTTGTAAGAATTCATATAACATTTTGAAATCACTCTGTACTTTGAGCCTGATGTTTTTTACTTCCATACTTATTTTTGACTAATAATTTTATTGAACAATTGATGCCCCCAATTTTATTTTTTGTCAAACTAGAGAATATTAATAGTATACTAATATGTTATGAAGCTATTAGAATATATCCTTCTTTATCTGATATGAGTCAACTTTCTGAAATTCAAACCCTGGAGTTGATCTTGGGTTAGACCAGTGGGTGGCAATTGTTTTCTGTAAAAGACCAGATAGTGCATATTTTGTTTTGTAGACTGTCTGGTCTTTGTTGCAAAAACTCCACTTTGCTATTGTACTTGAGTAAGCAACCTTAGACATGAGTGGGTGGCTATGTGATGAGCTGGCCCCAAGGCTATAGTTTTCTGACCTCTGGACAGTGAAAGTTTTATTAAAATGCCTTAGTCATTGAAGGAATTCCCACCTACTCAGAAAGCAAGTCTGTTTTGAAGTCAGCTGTGTTTTCATGGTAAGAGAGGAAGTGACCATGTAGTATTGAGCCATCTGACACCATCAGGGTAAGACGTGTTGGGGGGGCATTGGCCCTCTCGCCCATGTGGACAGATTGTTCATTTTCTAAAAGCAGGTTTTAAGACCATCATTTGCAATTCCAGAACTGTTAAGATATTCTTTCAGACTGTTTGGTGGTGCTTTGGAGTAAGCTGGAAACTGTCATTCAAATGTAGGTTTATGCATGCTACTGATTAATGGGAGATCTTGAATTACAGATAAATAGTGCAAATGGTAACCATTTTATATTTACTATATTTAGTTCTAGTCAAGTAAACCTCCTTAAGCCTGTTATTATGGAAAATAATACGTGCAAAAGTAAAACAGAACTAGAACATCAAACTCCACTGGACCCATCAAATCAGCTTCATTACTGTCCTTTCCCTTGTTCTTGTCCTTTCTGAAAGCCTCCCTTTTGAGAGAGGAGACTGTAACAGTTTATAACAAACTGAAAGTAGGATACCATTGCATTGGGAATGGTTCAGTGCTGATGGAGAAGACACTCATCAGAACCACAAGAGTAATCGTGGCTCCACAATTAATGTCTAATGCATGGTTGAATTTCAGTTATCCTGATTGGCTCAAACATGTCCTTTTAAGTTAATAATTTAATTTAATTTCATTGTTTTGTGGTGCTGAGGATGGAACCCAGAGCCTTGAGCATGCTAGGCAAATGCTGTGCCACTTAGCTACACCCCTAGCTGGAGAACATACTCTAAAACTCTAAACTCTAAACCCCAAGCAGTTGGCCATTGATTTGGGTTCTAGTATTCTAATTTGCTAGTTTTCCTTCTTATTGTTTTTTTAAGCATCACATTTATTTATTGTCTACAGGACCTTTCATATTCTGGATTTGACTGACTTTAAGGTAACCTTACAGCTGATGAGATAAAGTTCTTACCTACAAGGGAATCAGCTTAAACACTGAGGAGAAATGATAGAATTAGAAAGTTACCATTTAAAAAATTCCTGATGACACGAGAAGTCTAGGTAACTATTATCAATAGCTACTAAAATCATTAGGGGAAAGTTTGGGAAATTCTTCACAGAGACCTCAGGCTGATATCAGCCTAATCCAAGTATCCATGGTAGCATTGCCAAGAGTGGGACAACTACTTTTTGTGCTTTCTAACACTAGTAGGAAGTACATACTGTCACCAATGGTGCTGTGTCAAGAAAAGAAAAAATGGACTTTGAATCTAATCAAGCCTCCTGTATTAATATCCACTTCCATAAAACATGAAGCAATAGAAAGCCATGGTAACAACTTGCTTTTCACACTTATTATTCAATTACAGTGATCCCAGGAGGAAGTTTTCAGATATAAGGGGGTACTCATGTACTCACTGTTGCTCTCTTTTGCCAAGATGGCAGCTAGTTCTAATAAGAAGTGTTTGGATATTACTTGGCATTTTAATGTAACATGTTTGCTTTAGTTCTGTTGCTATTTTGCCATTTTACAGGAGGAATATTCACACGTCTGAATTTACCACCTTCCCCAAAACATAATGGGTACAGTCGTGACAGCTAATCATACAGTCACATAACTGTGATATAGTATGATAACTATAGTTATGATGCAGTTATAAAAATTCAAACACGTACTCACAGATAGTAGGAGAAGACTTATTCTGAGATCTACACAAAATGGAAAGAACTAGACAATAAAAACAAGTATATCGGAGGCTGTGAAAGTTGTAGAATTTGTATATGTTGCTTTTTAAAAATTGATTTAAAAAAGCTAAAGCTATTCAAAACAAAATTTAATTAAATGAACACTCAGTCCTCTACACCTCTTTTAGGTTTTATGGAATATAGTTTGAAAACCATTGATACAGTGGCAAGAGTACAGCTTGATATTAAGGATCTTGAGGTTCTCAGTTTAGTAATTTATTCACTAAACTTGTTCAAATTGCTTTACTTACGTTTTCCTTTCCCCATGTGTAAGGACAGATAAGTTAGAATTTACTTTTCATCATTACTGTAAGGATTAAATGGCTTGAATTTTGTTTCGTTGTAGATATTAGTACACAGTGACACATGACAAAAAACCTCCTTCTATTGAAATATGACTGAATATCAGGTCAGGGTTGCTTGAAAAATACTTCTCTTTGATTTGTGTACTTGACATGCCTCAGATCTCAAATTTTGGTTGCGTCAGAGTAGGCATTTTCTTTAGTGAACCTAATTGCTGACTTTGAGCTCCCACTCCACCTTTTCCTGGGAAACTTACCCTGTGTCTAGACACTACACATCCCCTTCCGGCTGCCCCATTTCTCTACCTTGAGATAACCACAAATCTTCAAATATTTAGTGTTTGTGAAGAAGAACAGTGTGGAACCTCTGTGGCTTCTGCTTTGCGGATTCAGGAGCTCTGGGCCTCTTCTCCCTCACATATACTGCTATATTTTAGAGGCATTGACTGGGCACTATGTAGATGATGACCATATACTTCTTTTGCTGCCTGGAAGAACCTCTTTCCACTCATTTTTAAAATTAATTGATTTTATTGGCACATTTGATATGCATATCATGATCACAATTAAAATTGAAAATTTGTACTAGTATATTACACGACTTATTTCTCATTTTTTCCCATTCCCCTGCCCACCCTACAACCCCCACCCCATATGTACATAAGCTTTGTTTCCTTTTTTTTTTGCCATTACATTTTCCCCCGGTGTTATATACTTCTAACCACCCTTTATCATTTGAAAACTTTTTGTTTCACATTATCTGTCATATGCTCTGGAGCTCATTTATATCCTCAGTTTCTCCTGCCGGAGAAAAGATACAGTATTTACATATCTGTGACCTATTTATTTCACTTATGAATATGTCCTTAAGGTACATCCATTTGAGTATAACTAACTCAAACTTATAAATAACTCAAACTTATGCTTTATGGCAGAGTAATACTCCATTTTATCAAAAAAACCACATCTTCTTTAACCAGTCTCCAATTGAAGGACATTTGAGTTGTTTCCGAGATCCTCCTTTTGGAAACAATGTAATGGGTTGCTTCCAGGAATGAATTTGGGAGTTTTGCTTCCCTTTTGATTTCATTAAAGAGTTTGAGAAGCAGTGATGTTAACTCTTCCTTAAAAGTTTTGTAGAATTTAGCAGTAAAGTCATTAAGACTGGAACTTTTTTTTTTTTTTTTTTTTTTTTTTAGGTTTTTTTGAGACAGGGTCTCGCTTTGTGGTTCAGGCTGGCCCTGAGCTCAGCCTCCAACTCACATCACAGCAATCCTCCTGCCTCTGCCTCCCGAGTGCTGGGATTACAGGTGTGAGCCACCACACCCGGCACTGTGGTATGTGGTACTGGTTGCTGCTGGGTGTCAGTCTCCACACCCAGTATAGTATGTGGTTACCGGGGAACGAACCCGGGTCCTTGCGCTTGCAAGGCAGGCGCCAGAACCACTGAGCTAACTTCCTGGCCCAAGACTGGAACTTTTCTTTGTCTGTAGGTTTTTAATTACATTTTCAATTTCTCAGATTGATATTGGGGTGTCTAACATATTTATATCTTCTTTGTTTAACTTTGGAAGTTCATATATATGGGAGTTTATCCATTTCTTCTACGTTTTCCATCTTACTGGATTTCAAATTTTCAAAGTAGGTGTTTATTATCCTCTGGACTTCTGCTGGATCTTTGGTGATTATCCCTTTTTTATTCCTAATAGCATAAATTTGATCCTTTTCCTTCTTTTACTTGATAAAGTTTGTTGGGATTTCTCAATTTTGTTTATTCTTGCAAAAACCAACCATTCAATTTGCCGATTTTTTGTATTGTTATTAGTCTCCATTGTGTTAATTTCTGCTCTCATTCTTATAATTTCCTCCCTAGTACAAGCTTTGGGTTTGTCTTCTTCCTCTTTTTCTAGTCGTTTGAGGTTCAGCATTAGATTGTTTATTTGAGCTTGCTCTGTTTTCCTCATGTAGGCATTGACTGCTATGAATTTCCCTCACAGAACTGCTTTCATTGTGTCCCATAAATTCCTGTACGTTATACTAGGCTTGTCATTTAATTGGAGAAATTGTTTAATTTCTTCTGTGACCCATTGACTGTTCAGCAGAGTGTTGTTCAATTTCCATGTGTTTGTTAGAATTTTGGAATTTCTTCTGCTATTCAGCTCCAATTTCAAGGCACTACTCTCTGACAATATACAAGGGATAATTTCAATTCCTTTGCATTCACTTAAATATATTCTGTGAAGTAGCATTTGGTCTGTTTTGGAGAATGACCTGTGAGCAGCTGAGAAGAATGTGTATTCTGACTTTGTGGGTAAAATATTCTGTAGGCATCAATCAAGTCCATTTGTTCAAAGGTGTGTTTTAGCTCAAGTATTTCCTTATTGACTTTTTGTCCAGTTGATCTGTCCATTTGTGACAGCAGGTTATTGAAGTCCCCTACTACTGTTGTATTAGTGCTTATCTGGTTTTTCATCTCCATTAATATTTGTTTTATATAGTTGGGTGCATTAGAATTTGGTATATAAATATTTGTAAATGTCAGTTCTTTCTCTTGGGTTGTTCTCTTTATGAGAATGTAGTATCCTTCTTTGTCTCTCTTAGTAAGTTTGGGTTTGAAGTCTATTTTTTCTGCAAACAGGATAGCCACTCCTGCTTTTTTGCAGTTTCTTGTCACATGGAACATTATTTTCCATTCTTTTACTTTGAGTCTATGGCTTTCTTTCTGAATTAAGTGTGTTTTGTGTATGCAGCAAATTGTAAGATCTTGCTTCTTAATCCATTCTGCTAGTCTGTGTCTTTTAATTGGCACAATGAGGCCATTGACATTTGTGTTTATGATGATATGGACTGATTAGGACCTGTCGTGATGTTTCCTTTTCTTGGCTCTTTTATTTTTTGCTTTTACCCTTTTCCATTCAGATTTTTGGCTGGCCCAATGGATTCACTCTGCTGGGTCTTATGGATTTGTGACTTTCACTGTTTTTTTCCCAAGATAGTCTTTAGGATTTTCTGGAGTGCAGGCTTTGTGGTTGTTAAGTTTTTTCAGGTGTTCTTTGTCATGTATGTATCTTATTTCCCCATTAGTTTTGAAAGATTGCATTGCAAGTTACATCAATCTAGGTTCAGGATTGTTTTCCTGTTATACTTGAAATACTTCACTCCAGGCTCTCCTTGCTTTGAGTGTTTGCATTGAAAAGTCTGCTGTATCCTGATGGGCTTTCATTGTATGTATTTTTTCTTTCTCTAACTGCTTTCAGTATTTAATTTTTTTGTTGTATATCTGAAACCTTGAAAATTATATGCCTAGGTATAGATTTTTTTTTTTAATATCATGGCCATTAGAAGTCCTGTATACCTCACTTATCTCTATGGCCAATTCTTTTATTTTTCCTGTGCATTTTTCTTCCAGTGTATCTGTGAATTTGCTTTTTGTGTCTTTTGCTCTGTCTCTTGCTTCCTCAGTGACTGCATTCAATAATATGTTATTCTTCTTTGAGTCATCTAGGAGCTGCTGGATTGATTTCTCGCGGTCCTTTGCCATTTTCCATAAATTATTCCTTTCCTGTTCATTGGCTGCGATCCTGTGCTCTAGTTCTGAAATTCGGCCCTCAGCTTCATACATCCTACTTCTCAAACTTTTATTCTCATTTTTGGTCTCCTGGAACTCAGTTTGAAGCTGTTTAAAAGGTTCCATTGCTTTTGTTATCTCAGATTCTATCATGCCCCAGATCTGTTCTTAGCATTATCAATCATATCACTCACTTTGGACAGTATCTTTGTTTTCATCTCAGAGATTAGTTCTGATTTCCATTTTCCTATATCTGCTTTGGTTACCATCTCAGACAATCCTGGTGGTTGAGCTTCAGTTTGCTCCATTTCCTTCTTATCTGAATTCCACTGTGGTGGCGATCTTTGTGTCTGGGTTTTTGAATTTTTTCTCATTTTGATTCCTTTGTCATTGCTTATATTGGTTAAATTTCTTACTTGCTGTCTGGGCAATGTTTGTTGCAAGTCTCTTTTTTCCTAGTATTTGGAACCCTTAGAAGATGATTAATTTCTCATTTGTGTTCCTTCAATCTGTAAAGGCCTTTAAGTAATCTCAGTATACCAGCTATGGTCAACAGGATTCTTTCACTTTTCCAGTGAGTGTTTTTTTTTTTTTTTTGACTTGGTGGATTAGGCAGAGGAAGTCACTGAGGGCCTCTATCTAAACTCCAGTACAACTGCTTCACTTATTTACAGTCCATGGAGAAATAGGTGGTGTCTCTGGAGGCTCTATCCCATGTTACAGCCATGTCCAGTTTGGTTCACAAGGAGACAGAGATTCAAATGCCTTATGGTCATGCCTCAATGTATTTCAGCAGGCTTCTGGCTCAGTACAGGTGGCAGGAAAGTTGCAGACCTGAGCAGCATTCAGTGGAATGAACAAACCTTCTTGCCAGCACCCACTGCACAACCCCACCTGGCCCTAATTGCCTTGCCGGTTTCCCCAGGTCTCTGCTTCAGTCCAAGATTCAGGGAGATGCAGGGCTGGGCAGTGGAGACAGTGGCGTGGGTGAACCTTCCTGCCAGCACCAGCCGCACAACCCTGCCTGACCCTACTTGCTTGGTCTGTTTCATCAATCCTCTGGCATAGTCTAAGATTCAGGGAAGTGCAAGACCAGGCAACTGAGACCCTCCTTCTACTTTTGGAGAAGCTTTTTCACCTTAAACTCTTCTCTCGGTGCATTCAGCCTTTCTCTTTCCATCAATACCTATTTCTTCAAGTATTCTTAGCTTCCCTATTCCCACAAATGAACAGTTTCTTAAACATGCCCTCCTTCTGGGCAGACAACACTGTCACCATACTTCTAGGTAGACATATGGGCCCTTTAGGTGAAGAGAAAAGCACCTTTTGGACTGAGAACATATGCACTCATCCCAAGGATGTGCAGTTTGGTCATACAGTGACCCTCAGAAGAACTCCCCTGTCACAAAATGGCACAGACTTACATGGGAGAAAAAACACAAAAATACAATAAATGAGTGTTCCTGAAACACAATCTTGCTAGAGGTGTTTGGGTGTATTTTATGCCAGGAGATAGCAAGGATGAAAATTTCAGGGTTAACAAAAGGTTTGAATACATGTTATGTGATCTTGAAAGAGTACTTGATTGGTCAGAGTGACTGAGTATAAAACAACAATTTGAAGTCCTCCTCAATTAGCAACCTGCCATTTTCTGGTTCTCAGCCAAAATCCATGAGGCAAGAAAAGTTTCTGTTGGAAATGAAAGTTTAAAAATTTCTCTGTCTTTTATTTTACTACACTATAACTTGTCAAGTATTTTTGTATTACCACTTTGTTTCCTAACAAGGCAATTGTAATTGGAGTATCATTTATAATTGGAGAAATATAATCTGCAGTTCTAATTTGATTATGAGATAGCCTAAATTAATTTTATTTTCTACTTGGCCATATTCAGATGAATTATAAATGTAAGTATTCAAAAAAACTGTCAAGCAACAGTGTCTCAATATTGGCTTTTTGAGAAAGTCTTTGCTTCAAAGAGTTTGCATGTGTTTAATGAGATTTAGTTGACTAATCTTATTCAATCTGTTGGTGTATTTAAAATGTTCCCTAGAAACCATAACAATCTGGAGGTTTATAAAAGGTTTGGTAACCTCACTTGAATAATCTAAACTTTTACAACAAGTGAGTCTAGCTTCATTTCATGACAGGAAATTTTGGCTTTCTTGACATTATCTGCACTTTCCTTTCCTGTAAGACTGAAATTCACTAGAGTCTCCATGTGGTCCAAATTTAATTGAAAGTCAAAGCATCTTAATCAAAATATTTTGTTTCATGATACTGGCTTACTAAATTTTGGAAGAAACAGTGGTAGATTGGGAATTGCAATAGGAAGCAGCCAGGCTGGCCTGTGACTTCACTGTTTCAGGCCAATTAGAGAAGTTCGAACAAAACAATTTGAGGATTTTAGCAATACTCCCAGGAAAGATGGATGTTTTGAAAGCATCTGATTTCTCCCAAGACAAGAGCAATATTTTTCCTTGAAATTTTTATTACATCACTGTTAACTTGCCCTTTGTAGAATTAGTTTTATATAAGAGGTTTTTATGAAAATTATAATTGTATGAAGACTTCATGTATTAAAAAAGAACAGAATACTTGGACTTATAGTAAGATGGAGTAGAAACTAGAGAGAGATGGATCAACCCATTTTAATGTCATATAAATAATGATATGCACATGCAAGATTCAGTTTTTATTTAGATGCTACTCATTTTTGACTTATTTAGAATTTGTATCTTGTTTCGTTGGCTTAATTTCTTAATGTGTGAAACTGGAAAATTCTACTGGTGGGTTCTATTTTATTGGGTCTTTAGCTATTTGGTGATATTTTAAAAAGAACATACCATATGTTTAAAGCAGAGTCAAGAAACATTTTATGGACAATTCAATGTATATAGTTAGTTTTATTCTTATAATGTAAGCATCATGTATATCAGTGCTTCATGGTTTTTTTTTTTTTTTTTTTTTTTTTTTTTTTTTTTTTTTTTTTTTTTTTTTTTTTTTTTTTTTTTTTTTTTTTTTTTTTTTTTTTTTTTTTTTTTTTTTTTTTTTTTTTTTTTTTTTTTTTTTTTT
>PVIR01000883.1:0-52762 GCA_004026965.1 Petromus typicus | reverse complement strand
TCCATGATTATGGATAAAATTATGAGCAGGTTTTTTGTTTGAAAAGAAGTTTACATTTCTCTTGAGTAAATACCTAGTAGTGGGATTGGTGGGTCATATGTAAAAGAGTACACTTAACTTTCTAAGAAATGATTAAATTGATTTCCTGCCGAGGTAACTGTGCCACTTTGCACTTCCTCTAGTAGTAAATGAGTGTTTTCATTTTTCCATATCTTTTCTGGCACTTGTCAGAATTTTTTTCACATTTTAATAAACATATAGTAGTATTTTATTGCGAGTTTAGTTTATGTTTTTCTAATGACTAATGATATGGAACATATTTTTATTTGCTCATTTTCCAACTGCCTATCTCTTTCAAGTGTCTATATCTTTTGCTCATTTTAAAATTGAATTTTATTATTGTTGAATTTTGAGGACTTTATTATTCTGAATATAAATCCTTTGACATACATACTATTTTCAAATATTCCTCCTATTCTGTGGCTTCAGTATTCACTCTTAACAGTGTCTTTGTAGAGCAAAATTTTTAAATTTTTAGTTTGCTTTTTTGTTTTTTCCCCCTTTACTGAGTTTACTGGTAAATTTAGGTATACATTATGATTGTACTCAACATTGAGAATTTGTACATGACATATCTAAAATTTTTTAAATGTTAATGGAGTTTAGTTTGTTCCCTTTTTCTTATATGTATCATGATGTTAGTATCATGTCTAAAAATTATTTGTCTAACCCCAAGCCACAAAGATTTTCCTTAATTTTCTCCTATAAGTTTTATATTTTTAGGCTTTGCATTTATATCTATAATTAATTTTCATTTATCTTTTGTACAAGGTATAAGGTCTGGGCCAAAGATTAGTCATTTTGTGTATGGATATCTAGTTTTTCTAACAAGTATATGGAAAAGACTATCCTATTTCCTTTGGCTTTCTGCTGCTGAAAGTTTTGTTCTAAGAATTTATCCTACTATCCTTCATCATAATAATTCTACTCATATAGTATGATTATTTGTGTTTTTAGCATCTGAACAGATAGTTTCCAAATTTGTGAAGATTTCTTGAATCAAAATTATTATATTTCCAATAAAAATATATATTATTTTAGAGGTAGAGAGAGATGGATAGTCTTATTGATCAGTTTTATCCAGGTTAACATTTGTCAAGTACTGCAGTGATGAAGATACTAGATCTGGTATCAGAAGATGATTTTACTCAGAGCTTTGCCTGATAATATTATCTTGAGAAAGTCAATCAGTTCTCTGACTTTTATTTCTTCCTCTAGCAAATAAGGGAGAAAAGAAATAAGGGAGAAAATAAGGGAGGAAAAAAAGTCTGTAAGATCTGTTCCAACTTAATTAGCTTTGGTGCTATTCAGGGTTGACAGAAACTCCAAAGAATTTACAAGCTCTGAGTCAGCAGAGCAGGACCAGGTCTCTGATATTTAAGATCTGTCATAAATGAAGTGACTATTTGCATGTACCTGTGAATTGAGTGAACTCTTTTTGTAACAGTAAGCTCAGAATATGGTTGGGATGCAAATGAGCTCATGACATTTATTAACACAGTACATGAGAGTTAGCAAGATGCTTTCTGTTTTTGTTTTAACAGCTGGACCAAGCAACACTCTCCTTAGCTGTGAGGGAAGACTACCTTGACAACAGCACAGAAGCCAAGTCTGTAAGTTTTACTTATATTCAACTTGTTAGGCTGCTGTCAGATTCATCAGTTGTTCTTTTTTTTTTTTTTTTTTTCCTGGTACTGGGTATTGAATTCAGGACCTTGCCCTTGCCAGGCCGGTGCAGCACCATGGAGCTATATCCCTGTCCTTCGTCATTTGTTCTGAGATTCCTGGATATGAGCAGTGTGGCTGCTCACTGACCACATTCCTAATGCAGGAAGTAAAGGCCTTCGATTTCGGAGTTCCATTCTACTCTCTGTCTACTCAAAGTCAGGGCATCAAGGTTTCGATAGATTCTGCTCCCAAGTGCCCTCCTGATATAACTGGGAAGACCACACATATAAACAAGGCAACTGGGAAGTGAGCTTGCATTCATTTCTGAGAAGTGCAGAAGTGAAGCATGAAGAGGGAAACCCAGGAGACCACTGGCTCTGAATTTGCTAAAGAAGCACATGGGGACCTTTCATTACATGTCACGCCCTGGACAATCTGACTTAGTGGACTTGAGTGTGTATTTTTTAAGATTTAAATCTTTATTGGTACATTTTATATGTACATCATGATCACACTTAACCTTGAGAATTTGAACCAGTATATGACATGACTTAATGTGTATTTTTAACAGGTACTGCAGGTTAATGGAGGTTAGTGAAAACTAGAAAGAATCAGTCAGCTTACAATGCTTGGCCTAGTTTGTAAACCTAGTCATTTCCTGAGAGGAGAAAGAACGAGTTCATTTCTGACACCTTTTAGTAACTTTGGAAACTACTTAACCCTGAAGAGTCTCATACTTAGGTATTCTGGATCTATACTCATACTAACTTCTACTTGCACAGTGCTTGGAGGGCAGGAAATAGACAAGATCCTAAGCAGCTTTCTGCATGAGGACACACAACAGAAGGAGTTGGCAAGTTTTCCTTTTCAAAGTACGATTAAGCTTTTCCAGCCTTGGGTTGTCTCTTTCCATTGAAGTCTCAGCAACCAGGCTCAATATCATCTTTGCCTCCTGTAAGCAGCGAGCCAAGTCAAATCAGTTTTACCATGAAAACATCTCTTCCAGCCATCTATGCTCACATTCTTTTCTACTCTTGCTTCGACCACAGAAAATAGCCTTTTACCTGGTACCTCCTCTCCCTAGCACCGCTTGACAAGCTCTGTTCTCAAAGTGCCTCTGTCACTGTGCTATGCTCACAAGATAGGTTCTAAATTCCTTGAAGCAAGTTCAAAGATTCTTCATGGCTTGATCCCAAACCATCTTTCCCAAGTCATCATCTTTGTTTCTTCCCTGAACAGAATTAGTTCATCTCCTCGCAAACTGTATCCCGCAAATGATATGTCCTCTACTTTGTTTTTAGGCTGGACTTCTCCAGCTCTGAAGTTCTAAGCACACAGTAACTTTACCAGGGAACTTATTTTGATCTCTCTAATGTTATAATTAGTAATTCAATCTTTATCTTCCTCACTGGATCACATACTGTTTGAGAACCAGATTTGAGCGCTGTTTTTTTTTTTTTCATCTACACTAGTTTTCCTCAACATATGTACAGAGCTCCTAGCAAGTCTTTGCATATGTATTTTGTAGGGTGAGCATTTTCCTCAATTGAAATGGGTATGGCAAAACATTCTTTGTAGTTAAGACTTTGCGAGACTTACTTACTGAGTCAGTAAGACTTTGTCTTAAGGACTTGACATATGCTAAAGACTGTATAAGGTTTGAAATCAACAAAACAACAATAACAACAACAACAAAAACAGTAAGAAAATGACATAGGGCCAAAGTGTACGCTAGGGAGGAAATTCTATATTTGTTATCTTCTTGGTTTCTTGTCATCATTTCTTGCCCCTCTCCCTTCTTTTTCCCTTGAGGTATGGTGGAACTTTATGAAAACTGTATATAACTAAAAAGACACAATGCTGCAGTTACTGCAGACATCGTTTGTGTCTTAGTATAACGATGGGTGAATTGAGCTGGATGATAATAAATCACAGTTTCTGCCAGAGTTCATGATCAGCCATCCTACTTTTAGAAACAGACCTTTCCCATTATTTTATTAAAGGCTCATTCTCCTGGAAAGAGGACGTCTAACCTTTAACATTTTATCCTATGCTCACTTGAAGATGTTTCATGAATTCATAATATCCCCATCACTGGAAAGCTACTTCTCTTGGTATTCAATGGCTAGACTTCTCTGTCGTGCAAACAGTGCCCACATCCTTCTCCTCATCTTTTTCCTCCAAATGTGGTAGATGAGCAACTGGTATTTTATAATGGCTGTACCTTCTGTGTCTCTGGAACACACTTCCTACTAGGTTGTTGTCATGGTCATTACATTCTTTATCTCTTACAGTATCGAGAAGCCCTTTATAAGTTCATGGTGGACACTGCCGTGCTTTTAGGAGCTAATAGTTCCCGAGCAGAACATGACATGAAGTCAGTGCTTAGACTGGAAATTAAGATAGCTGAGGTAAGTCTTAACTGAAAATCAGTTTTTTCCATTCCCTTTTTTCCTTTGTTTTAAAAGTAGTATATCCTGGATCACAGGCTAAATTGCAACCAAATAACAGCTTTCTCTGGAATTGCTCTTTTGTTTGTAAGGTAGGGATAAATGGCACGCTCCCAGAAAGTGACAACAAGAGGAACCATGGCAGGAGAAGCTTTTCGTTCTATCTACCTAGTTTAAGCACATTCCATGTCTATGTGCTGCTGGGCTATGGCCAGAGAATAGCAGCAGAGAGATCTGTTTTCCTACAAAAATTGTCATATGGTTCAAATCGGAGATAAATGTATAATAAATCTTTACTGATGGAATTGAACGGAAGATTCTTATTTTGAGTGTGGTGCCAGGGGTTAAACCCAAGTCTTCATCCACGCTAAGTGTGTGTTCTGCCACTGAGCTACACTCCCATCCCTGGCAGGTTACTTTTGCCTCAGGCTGCTTTTTATACTTTCCCACTCAGAGTAAGTCTGATAGAAGACCTGGGCTTACAGAAGTCTGGGGTTACAATACAGAATACTGTACATAAAATTTGATTTACAAAGTATCTGTGGAATGCTGAAAAATATTTTGAAGCTGACTTTCAGGTGCTACTTTGCATCTACCCTTCTTTTTTATTTCTTTTGCTGTAAATTTATGTCACTGTGTCATGTACTGTATTCTCAGAGTAATCTTAAATTCTTTCAGGCTCATGGTAGGGACAGAAAGATATAAAATTTGTGTTAGAATAATGAAAAATCCTAAATGATTAACCCTTTTATAGAATAACTTCTTAGAAAAACCAAAGTATAGAAGTCCTTTATGTATGCAAGTCCAGGAGAGGTCAGAATATAATGACATTTTCTTGTGGGGAAAATTTGTAGTGAATAAGAACAAAAAGCAATTGTACCAGGACACTTTTTATATAAGTTAGTGGTCTTTTGTAATAGAAGTTGGTAAAACTCATGAGGTGAATAGGAATCCAAGTTTTGAGAGGGTGTGGTGGTGGCGTGTTGCAGTGTGGAGTAAGCGGGAAGGAGGAGGGTCGGGCAGAATTAGTCTCTTCTGATGTGATGTTCACATACATCTCTCTCCAAACTCCAACTCTCATGCAAAATGTTCATTCCTGTATGTCACTTTTGAAGACCGTGAAGATTGCTGCAGATGTTTGAAGTCCACACCGCGTCTCTAAGCCATATCCACAAGCCATCTTCCCAGGCAAATAAGAAGCCCAGAAATCTAGTTTGGACCCAAGGTCTGATACAGCAGGGAAGGGCTTACCCTGGGCCAGGGAGTTGGACCAAAAAAGGAACTAAAAACAGCTGGATTGAGACAAGACTGGGAATTGTCACGAGGCTAAATGAAGTGACAAATCCATTATGTGCAAGGGAGTAGCTAGCAAAGAGTTGAAAACAGCTCTCAGGCCAAAGGGCTCCAGCGTGGGGCCGTGAGCCTGTTGAAAGAGGAGGTATGTGGAAATTCTGTGGGACGGTGTTTCACATATGGCCAAGAAACTCTAAAGTACTCATGGCCTCTCCTATGGAAGGAGAGCAGGGAGAGACTAGGGCCCTGAAGCATTAGGAAAGGGGAGGTAATGTATGCCACTCAACCCTCTGTAATTTTGCCTTGAACAATCCACAGGGTGTCATTTTTTGGCCTGGAAGGAATGCTCTCCTCCCTTTTTTTATGCTTTGGTTACTAGATACATCCAACATTAGTAGCATATATAGTCTTAGAGGCTCTTCTGAGGCTGACAAGGCAGGACAGGACAATCAAGCCCAAGTAAGTCCTGGTAAAGACAACCATGGATATGTGCATTTCACCAGTCCCAGCCACTGAGACCATAAAGAGAGGTCTGGTTGATGGTGTAGGCTTTGTGTTTAACTGGAAAGGCTTGCTAGAGAACAAATCTCAGGCAAATTCTGCAGAAGTAATTGAGATGACCCTTGAGGAAGATAATCACTGTTGCTCTTCTTAGATTAGGCGGAACATAGTGGAAGCTAGAAGGTTAGATTTGGTGTTGGCCAAATGGTGTAGAGTATGAATATTTGGAGTGGGAAGTGTAAATCTCAGGGCTGGGAGAGGTAGGTTTTGAAGTCTGTGTCTAGGTAATAATGAATCCATCCTCCAGCTGTAGGGCTAAGAGTCTTAAGGCCAGAGAAACAAGAGAAAGACATGAGGGAATGAGCTGTTGACAGAATGATTATGGTAGCTGTGGTATCCAGATAGCTCTGTGCTCCTCAGTGAAGATTGTTCCTTAGAGATGAAGGGATGACCTGTGGTTCAAAAGCGTTGAGATCATTATCTGGAGACCTGAGGTGGAAGTGGAACCTTTTTCTCAATTATCCAACTGCACTTTGTCTGGCAGTGCTGAGGCAGGAATGGACTTGTGCATTCACATTATAGAGAATGAGGGCGCCCTGGGAAGTTCTTGTACTGGGAACAATATTTTACACTACAGAGAACACGTAAATTTTTAAAATTTTTTCTTAAGGGCCGGGGAGTTAGCTCAGTGGTTCTGGCGCCTGTCTTGCAAGCACAAGGACCCGGGTTCGATTCCCCGGTAACCACATAACAATACTGGGTGTGGAGACTCACACCCAGCACCAACCAGTACCACATACCACAGTGCCGGGCGTGGTGGCTCACGCCTGTAATCCCAGCACTCGGGAGGCAGAGGCAGGAGGATTGCTGTGATGTGAGTTTGAGGCTGAGCTCAGGGCCAGCCTGAACCACAAAGCGAGACCCTGTCTCAAAAAAAAAAAAAAAAATTTTTTTCTTAATCCTTCCTATAGTGTTGTCTTTTTTGTCTCTCTTTCCAGCTTGGCACCACACCAAAGCCTTGAAAAACTTTTTAATACTGTGCAGATGTTTGGCATATGTAGAAAGTAGTCATGCAGTAAGAAATGGCTCATTTGAAAAAATAACTAAAGTCTTTTCCCAACAGATAATGATTCCACATGAAAACCGAACCAGTGAGGCTATGTACAACAAAATGAACATTTCTGAGCTGAGTGCTATGATTCCCCAGGTTGGTGAAAACTATCCAGGAAGTTTTTCTTAACTGGTCATTTTACAAGTGATTATATTTCATCTATGTACAGATTTTTGCCTTGTAAAAACCTATTGTCAGTCTTTGTGGTTATTATTGCCTTTCCAGCTATCACCTGAAATAGCCTATATGTGGATATCAGGATGCCTTCTGTTAGAGGGAACAGAAAAATCTTTCTGACAGTGGCTTAAAACTGTAAAGCCAGTTTTCTTATATAATAAAAATATAGACATAATGGATAGTTAGTATTGGTTCATCTGTTCAACTATTATCAGAGACTCAAGTTCTTTAATGTTTGCATTCTACTCTGCTTAGTATATTTGATTTTTTTCTTTTTTTTTTTGGTTTTTTGAGACAGGGTCTTGCTTTGTAGTTCAGGCTGGCCCTGAGCTCAGCCTCAAACTCACATCACAGCAATCCTCCTGCCTCTGCCTCCCGAGTGCTGGAATTACAGGTGTGAGTCACCATGCCCGACTTTTGTTTTTTGACACAAAATCTCCCTCTGTAATTCAGGCTGGCCTTACTATGCAGCCCAGGATGGCCTTAAACTCACAGTGATCTTCTTGCCACAGCCTCCCAATGCTGGGATTACAGGTGTATACCACCACACCTGGAAGTATATTTGATTTTCGATTTCATGTTTTATAATTCATGATTTGAAAGTGGCTATCAGAGCTCTATATATTATAGTATCTGCCATCAAGACAAGAAGAATGGGGAAAAAGACCAGTGTTGGCCACATCTGACTCTTTTTCTTAAGGAAAACAGAAAAACCTTTCCATAATATTCACAGCCATCTTCCTTATGTAGTAGAATTGGGTGGAGGCTCTGTTTAGTGGAATTGGGTCATGTGGTCACTCCTGATTCAGGTGGGTAGTGGGATGGATTCTGGGCAAGTGAATAATTGGTTTTCCATTTCTGTAGTAGAGAAAGACAAGGGAGAAAGGTTGGTAGCGATGTTTTAGGGAAAAATGGAGGAGTACGCTACATTCTTTTCCTGTTTGTTTCTTCCTGTGGTTACAGAAGACTGTTTTAGGGAGAAGACAGTAAGGTACTGAGGAATCAGTACCTGTGTGTACAGGAGCAAGAAGACTACAGTGCAAAGGAAGGGAGACAGGGAGAGTGTAGACTGAAGGGAGGGAAATGCGGGAGATTGTAGGAGGAAAGGAGCGTCGCCCAGAGAAATGGCCAGGTGCCTGGGAGCAGAATGAAGGAAGAACAGGGAGGGGAGGAGCTCAGGAGGAAGGAGCAAGCTGGAGGAGGCCAGGGAGCACTGGCCAGACCACTGTGAGAGTGCGCTGTCCCTGTGCACACGTCATGGACTCTGTCCGTAGGTGTAGATGCCAATAATCGAGATTGTATCTTCTAAATAAGTAAAAGAGGAGCAGTTGCATCTTTAATTGCTCAGCCTACTCTATTTGCCTTTCTTCTTCTTACTTGCTGCCTAACAAAGTCTCTCTTTTTTTTTCTCCCTCTCTCTCCTCAGTTTGACTGGCTGGGCTACATCAAGAAGGTCATTGATACCAGACTGTACCCCCACCTGAAAGACATTGGCCCCTCTGAAAATGTGGTGGTCCGTGTCCCGCAGTACTTTAAAGATTTGTTTAGGATATTGGGCTCTGAGAGGAAGAAGTAAGAACTTTCATGTACATTTTACTTTTGTTTTCTCTGTGCATTGGAAAGGCCTTTTTACTAGCATCCTTTGAAAGTTGCTTTAAAAGAAAGTTACAGTGAAAAAGTCACGGGGACAATTACGGTGCCCTCTGGGATAAATTGGCCTAAACCATTGTCTGATGTAATTTACTTGCTGTGGGGACAACAAATGCAAAATGTTTTTGCCCCTTGTTGCTGTTCTTTCTCTACACTGCTGTCTTTGAGAGGCTAAATTGTTTATTAGTTTTGGGAATGAGTTATGTAATGACGTTATTTCCTCAAATTTCAGTATGAGCATATTAATTTTTCCTGTTCATTCTTGATCTTTTGCTATTTTTCTTTTCCTGATTTCTTTTCTAGTCAGTCATTTTCTGGCAGTAAATCAAAGTACCAATATTAAAGAGGCATAAGACCATTTTGAGAACTGTACAAAAATTGTACTCATGAAACAAATTTAGGAATTGTCAGGTGTTTCTTTAAAGACTGTTTTAGATTTTCTAGTTTAGTAATACAAAGAAAAGTCCTAAAAATGCCCACAGAAGACAAATTTACATGTTCATTAAACAATTCAGGTTTGACTACAGAAAACAAATCACATTGTGTAATCACATTTACCAAAACCATTCACTAAACCTAATTGCTGGACCATAATTAAAAATCATATTTTCCCTTTGGACTCAGACAAGATTATATTCCCAGGCTTTAAGTTATGTACAAAATCCTGGGAATAAACTGCAGCATGAGTCCCCACCCTTGGAAGCATTTTGACCCTCTGCAGGGCTGCTGCTCATTTTCAGGTCCCTTCTGAGGATTAGTAATCCATGTTCATTGAGGGAAATAATACAGTCAAGAGAGAAAAGAAACAGTATATTCATTTTCAAGTTTCCCATTCAGACATAAGCAGTGATTGAGAAATTTGTAAATGCAAATTGAATTTATAGTTATGTGCACATGAAGGCAGAACCTTGCTTAACCCAAATGTGTTCCATCTGGTGGGAAGGCCAAGAGCATTACCTTAATCTCTTGTTGAAAATACATACCCAAGGCTCTCCTTGACAGAATTTGATACCACAGAGCTGGGGGACACTCAAGAATCTGGATTTTAAGCAAGCACTCGGAGGGTTGGGGTTAGCTTCTTGAAGTGATGGCAAAATCACTGTATACAGGGTTTCGTTGAAAGTAATTGCTAGCTTTGCGGTACAATCTGAAAAGTTTAGGACCAGAAGCATTTTGCATTTCAGATTGTGGAATATTTGCATATATAAAAATGGGATATCTTGGAGATGGAATCCAAGTCTAAACAAAAAAAAAATGCATTTGTTTCAGATATGCCTTATATTCATAGCCCGATGACCATTTTATACTATATGATTTGTATCAATTTTAGCCTATGTTTCCTCTGTGACCTTCACATGAAATCAGATGGGGAATTTTTCACTCTTGGTGTCAAGTTGATATTGAAAACATTTTGGACTTTGGAGCATTTCCAGTTTTAGATTTTCAGATTAGGATGATTAATCTGCACTATGAAGTATAATATAATTGATTTTCTGCTGATATGCCATTAAGTTTCTGAACATATTTTAATTTTGTTGATAGTTTCCATTAAAATATGAGGTTTGACATTCTGTGTATTTATTGTTCAGTACCTGGTCAGTCAGTTTCTTCCAATCTGTTACCTTCACTTGTAAAATTGGGGGTTCTTTTGAAAATTATATTAATTTTATTAAAAGAGCCCTAACTTGGGCCGGGGATATAGTTCAGTGGTTCTGGCGCCTGTCTTGCAAGTGCAAGGACCCGGGTTCGATCCCCGTAACCACATAACAATACTGGGCATAGAGACTCACCCCAGCAGCAACCAGTACCACATACCACAGTGCCGGGCGTGGTGGCTCACGCCTGTCATCCCAGCACTCGGGAGGCAGAGGCAGGAGGATTGCTGTGATGTGAGTTTGAGGTTGAGCTCACGGCCAGCCTGAACTACAAAGCAAGACCCTGTCTCAAAAAAACCTGAAAAAAAAAAAAAGAACCCTAACTTACAACCAGGGGCTAGATTGGGCTTTGGTGATGGTTGTTTCAGAACTGTAGGACTTTTCTTTCTTCCTCTGTCCCTTCCTTCCTCCTTTCCTTATTAATTCATTTATTTTTTTTTTCTTTTTTTTTTTTAGGATTTTTTTGAGACAGGGTCTCACTTTGTGGTTCAGGCTGGCCCTGAGCTCAGCCTCAAACCCACATCACAGCAATCCTCCTGCCTCTGCCTCCCAAGTGCTGGGATAACAGGCGTGAGCCACCACGCCTGGCAATTCATTTAATTTTTATGGAGAGGTGTTTGCAGGAAATCATGTTTGTATTGCTTGTGTGGAGTTGGTACACATCTTAATTTCATTTTTCATTCCCTTAATCTTCCTTCCTTCCCCCTCCCTCCATCTGTTGGTCCCCTTCCCATCTGAGAAACACCTGATGTTATTGCTTGTGGCTAGATGGGGCTTTTTCAGAGGTGGCTGTATCTAGAGTGTGCAACTTACTCATGGTATAATGGGAGGATAATGGGTGGATGATTACTTAATCATTGCACTGATTGCTTTGGCATCACCTTAGTCTTAGAGGCTTCCATACAGGACAAATGACAGAAAGAAGCTTGTCTTGTCCTTCACTTGCTTTGCTACCTTCTGCCTGCTATGAACTGTTTCGTCTCTGTGATTCCTGTCTGCCATGCCACCCTGCCTTGGAGCCAGGCAACTATGAAGTGGAGCCTCTACAAACTGTGAGCTAAATAAACTTTTCCTCCTTAACTTTGGATGTTGGTATTTTGTCTCAGCAATGGGAAAAGTACCTAAGTCACCTACCTCCCTATTTTGTATTAGCTATCCTTTAGTTTGCTCTTTAACTGTAATTTGGGTTTTCATATAAGAGAATCAGTGTGATATTTAAACTTGTGTCTGATTTATTTTACTTAACATTATGGTTTCCAGGTGTATCCATTTTCTTACAGATGACACGAGTTTATTTTTATGGCAGGTAGTTCTTCACTGTGTGTAAATACCACAGTTTATCTATTCATCTTTTGGTGGACAGACATGTAGGCTGCTTCGAAGATTTAGCTATTATGAATTATGCTGCTATAAACATGGATATGCACGTGTCATTATAATATGTCTTTATTTCTTTTTTATTTTTATTTTTAAAAATCGATTTTATTGGTATATTTTTATACACATAGTTATTGTAGTTGATGTTGAGAATTTGTACTAGTGCATGACATGACTTGATTCTCATTTTTCCCATTCCCTTACACATGCTGCAGTCACCCACCCCCTATGTACATAAGCTTTGTTTCCTTTTTTTTGCCATCACAATTTTTTCTTTCCCCCCATTACTTGCCCCTACTCCCCATTTCCCTTTGAATATTTTGTATTTTACAATAATTATCATATATTCTAGAACTCACTTACATTTTCACTTTCTCCTATCAACAAATGATACAGTATTTACACAACTGTGACCTATGCATTTCACTTATGAGTATGTCCTCGAAGTACATTCATTTTAGGATGGATGACTCAAATTTATTTTTTATGGCAGAGTAATACTCCATTTTAGAAACCCCCCCCACATCTTCTTTAACGAGTCTTCGGTTGATGGGCATTTGGGTTGTTTCAAAGATGACTATCACAAACTGAGCTTCTATAAACATAGGTGCAAAAATGTTGCTGTGATATGAATCTTTTAGTTCTTTCGTGTATATCCCAGCAGAGAACTAGTAGGGTCAATTGGGACCTCTATTCCTAGTGTTTTGAGGAATCTTTGCACTGATCTCCATAGTGCTTGTACCAGTACACATTCCCACCAAAAGTAGAGAAGGGATCCTTTCTCCCCTCAGCCTTGTCAGCATTTGTTTTTGGTGGATGTCATGATATCAGCCATTCTTTATGGAGTCAGATGGAATCTCAGCATAGTTTTCATCTGCATCTCTCAAATGACCAGTGATATTGAACATTTCTTCATGTGCTTCTTAGCTGCTTTTACTTCTTCCTCTAAGAATTATCTGTTCATTTCAGATGCCCATTTTTGAATTGGGTCTTTAAATTTGGGGGAGATGATTTTTAAAAGCTCTTTATATAGTCTGGATAGTAGCCTTTTGTCTGAGTAACAGCTGGTAAGATTTTTTTTTGCATATTGTTGGTTGTCTTTTTGCTCTGCTGGTAGTTTCTTTTGCTGTGCAGAATCCTAGTTGTTGATTCTTTCTGCTTGTTCCTGTGCTGCTGAGGTTTTGTTCATAAAGTCTTTCCCATAGCCAGTGTCTTCAACAGTTATACCTAACCTGTTTGGAGCAGGTTTAGTATTTCTGTTTTAATATTTAGATCTGTAATCCACTTTGATTTGAATTTGGCACATGGTGAAAGACATAAATCTAGCTTTCGTCTTTGGCAGGTTGAAACCCAATATTTCTAGCACCATTTGTTAAAGATGCTATCTTTCCTCCATTGAGGGTGTTTGGCTCCTTTGTCAAAGATCAGATGGCTTAGTATACCTGGGATTGTTTTTTTGATCTTCTAGTCTGTTCCACTGATCCTCAGTTCTGTTAATTTGCCAGTACCATGCTGTATTTATTATTGTGGCTTTGTAATATACTCTCAGATTGGGGATTGTGATGCATCCTATCATGTCCTATAGCCTAGAATTGCTTTTGCTATTCTAGGTCTTTTGTGATTCCAGAAGAATTTTTGGATTATTTTCTCTAGATCTGTGAAATATGTGGTTGGTATTTCAATTGGTATTTCACTGAATCTATATAATAGTTGTGGGAGTATACCCATTTTGACAATGGTGGTTCTTCTTACTCAGGAATAAGGGATGTCTTTCCATTTTCTGCTAACCTCTTCAGTCTTCTTTCTCAGAGTACTGGAGTTTTCAGAGTAGAGGTTTTTCATTTCCCTTGTTACATTGATTGCTAGATACTTCATTTTTTAGATGCCATTGTGAGAGGAATCAACTCTACAATTTCTCTCTCAATATGTCTGTTGTTTATGTATAAAGAGGCTATTGATTTTTGAGCACTGACTTTGTATCCAGCTGTGCTCCTAAGTTTGCTGATGAATTCTAACAGCCCTTTGGTTGAGTTTTTAGGATCCTATATATAGAGTATCTTGTCATCAGCAAATAATGACAATTTAATTTCTTCCTTCCTTTTTTCTAAGACAAGGTCTCACTTTATAATTCAGGCTGGCCTTGAGCACAGTCTCAAACTCACAGCAATCCTCCTGCCTGTGCCTCCTGAGGGATCGGATTACAGACGTGAGCCATCACGCCCGACACTGTGGTATGTGGTACTGAGTGCTGATGAGTGTGCGTCTCTATGTTCAGTATTGTTGTATGCTGTTACTGGGATCAAACCTGTATCCTTGTACTTGCAAGACAGGTGCCGGAACCACTGAACTAAATCCCTGGTCCCCACTTCTTCCTTTCTTTATTCCTTTTATTTCTTTCTCTTGTCTAATTGCTGTGGCTAATGTTTCCAGGACAGGAAACATGACAGGAGTGGTGAGAGTGGACATCCTTGTCTTGTTCCTGATCTTAGTGTGAAAGGTTTCAATTTTTGACCATTTAGAATGATGCTGGCTGTTCGTTTCTTATAACTAGATTTTATCAGTTTAAGATAAAGTCCATCTATTCCAATTTTCTGTAGGGTTTTGATCATGTGTGGGTGTTGGATTTTGTTGAATGCTTTTTATGCATCTATTGAGAAGACCATATGTTTTTTTGTCCTTGAGTCTGTTAATACAGTGTATTACATTTATTGATTTACATATGTTGAGCCATCTTTGTATCGCTGGGATGAATCCAACCTAGTCAAGGAGTATGATCTTCTTGATGATTCTCTTTATTCTGTTTGCCAGTATCTTATTGAGGAATTTTATATCAGTGTTCATTAGGGAGAGTGGCCTGTAGTTCTGTGTTTTGGTTGGGTTTTTTTCTCCTTTTGGAATCAATGTAATGGTTGCTTCCAGGAATGAATTTGGGAATTTTACTTCCCTTTTGATTTCATTAAAGAGTTTGAGAAGTATAGCATTAAGTCTTCCTTAAAAGTTTTGTAGAAATCAGTAGTAAAACCACCAGGACCAGGGCTTTTCTCTGTTGGTAGGTTTTTAATTACTTTTTCAATTTCACAGATTGATATTGGGGTGCTTAACGTTTTTATATCTTCTTCGTTCTACTTTGGAAGTTCATATGTATCTAGGAATTTATTCCATTCTTCTACATTTCCATTGTATTGGAGTACAAATTTTCAAAATAGGTGTTTATTATCCTCTGGACTTTCACTGGATCTTTCTATTAGCTTGAGATTCAGCATTAGATTGTTTATTTGATTTTGTTCTCTTTTCCCCGTGTAGGCATTGACTGCTATGAATTTCCCTCAGAGAACTGCTTTCATTGTGTCCCATAAAGTCCTGTTTGTTGTACTGATATTATCATTTAATTATAGAAATTGTTTAATTTCTTCTTCAATTTGTTCTGTGACCCATTAGTTGCTCAGTAGATTGTTGTTCAGTTTCCAGGTGTTTGTGAGGATTTTGCAACTTCTCTTGCTATTGAGTTCCAATTTCAAGGCACTGTGGTCTGACAGTATACAGAAGATAACTTCAATTCCTTTGCATTTATTTAAACATGGTTTTTGCACTAACATGTGGTCCGTTTTGGAGAATCTCCCATGAGAAGCTGAGATGAATGTATATTGACTTTGTGGAGTGAAATACTCTAGATATCTATTAAGTCCATTTGTTCAGCAGTTTGGTTCAGTTCAAGTATTTACTTATTGATTTTTGTCTAGTCAATCTGTCTGATTGTGACAGTGGAGTATTGAAGTCCCCTACTACTATTGTATTAGTGCTTATCTGATTTTTCGTGTCCATTGATATTGGTTTTATATAGTTGGGTGCACTAGAATTTGGTGCATAAATATTTATGAATGACATGTTTTTCTCTTGGATTGTTCTTGTACTAGGATGTAGTATCCTTCTTTGTCTCTCTTAATCATTTTTGTTTTTAAATCTACTTTGTTTGCAAATAAGATAGCCTCTCCTGTTTTTTTGTGGTTTCCTATTAGCATGAAGAATTGTTTTCCATCCTTTTACTTTCAGTGTATGGATTTCTTTCTCAATTAGATGTGTTTCTTGCATACAACATATTGTAGGACCTTGCTTCTTAATCCATTTTGCCAGTCTGTGTCTTTTAATTGGTGCATGGAGGCTAATGATATGAATGGTTATGGCTGATATGGACTGATTTAGCCCTGTCATGATGTTTTCCTGTTCTTGGCTCTTTTATTCTTTGCTTTTCCCCCTTTTTATTCAGTTTCTTGCCTTAGCCAATGGATTCACTCTGTTGAATCTCATGGGTTTGTAACATGCATTGTCTTTTTCTAAGATATTCTCTAGAATGTTTTGAAGTGCAGATTTTGTATTTGTTAAGTTTTCCAGGTGTCCTTTGTCATCGAAGTATCTTATTTCTCCATTAATTTTTAAAGATAGCTTTGCAGGGTACAGTAATCTTGGTTGGAGTTTATTTTTCCTCATGGCTTGAGATCCTTTACTCCAAGCTCTCTTTTCCTTGAGTATTTGTGTAGAAAAGTCTGCTGCAGTCCTAATGGGCTTCCCTTTGTATGCAGTTTTTTCTTTTCTTTAACTTTTTAAAAAATATTTCATTCTTCTGTTGGATATCTATATGCCTAGGTGTAGATTTTTTTTTTATCACAGCTTCTTGGAGTCCTGTATACCTCACTCACTTATCTGTATGTTGAATTCTTTTTCTTTACTTGTGAAGTTTTCTATCATTATATTTATGAACAGTTTTTTAAAATATCTTTTGCACTGTCTTCCGCTTTCTCAGTAACTCTAATCAGTCTTATGTTATTCTTCTTTGTATCATGTAGGAGCTATTGATTGATTTATCATAGTACCTTACCATTTTCCTTAAGTTATTACTTTCTTGTTCACCTGCAATTCTATCTTGTAGGTCTGAAGTTTGGTCCAGACATTCATTAATCCTATTTTTCAAACTTTTGTTGGTGTTTTTAATCTCCTGGAACTCTGAAGCTATTTAATAGGTTCCATTGCTTTTATAATCTGATATTCTAGTATATTTCCAATCTCTTCTCTAATCACATCTTTCACTATGGACAGTATTTCTGTTTTTAGCTCAAAGATTGTTTCTGACTTCCATTTTAATAGATCTTCTTTTGTTACCGTCTCAGAGAGTCTTGTTGATTGAACTCCACTTGGCTCAATTTCTCTTTTCTCTAGATTACCCTGTGGTGGTAATCTTTGTATCTGAGTTTTTGTGTTTATGTTCAATTCTAATCTTTTATCATTGTTGACATTATGGGATTATTCGTTGCCTGCTTTCTAAGCAATGTTTCTTGCAAATCTCTTTCTTCCTAATAGTTGGAACCCTTAGGAGACAGCTACTTCCTGGATTGTCCTATTTTAGTCTGTAATGGTTCTCAAACAATCTCAATTCCGGCACACCATGAAAAGTACTTAAACAGAACATTCATGTCACCTTGGTCGATATAATACATTGAGTATCTCCAACAGTATCAAGCAAAACACAGGAAATGACAAACTGTGGCAGTCACTATTCCAGAAAATGGAAAAATAGGGAAAAGTTAATAAAAAGAAAAGAGTGAAAAAGAAGAAAAAAATCCAATACCAAAAGGCCTTTCAAAGCATGGACCTGCTGCCTCTCATAGACAGTATGGGCAGTAGCATTCAGTTTGGTGTTAATTAGTCACAGGGAAATAGCAATATTCCACCATAGAACAATCTGGCTTCTGGCTACAGTGACTGTCAGAGTTCAGCTCAACTTTTGAAGGGTTGGAAGAATAGCTGCCCTTCCCTGAAGTGAGTCCAGGGTTCGGTAGGTGGTACTAGCCCCAGAAACTCACCAATGGTTGTCTTCACTCTCCTCTTAGATGCCTCTTCAGTATGGCTGATAGGGAGCTGGAATGCAGGGATGTGGTGAGGTGATCCAAAGGACAGGAAGCTGGAACTGCAGGGATTGTGGTGTGGTGATCCTAGGGCTGACACTCTTGTCAGGAAAGACTCCCTTTTTTCTGCAGCCCCTGAGCTGGTGAAATGATTTTCAGTCCCTTGGGATGGTGAGTGGGGCTTCCTTGCTTGAATGGCACAGATCCTCTGTCCTTTGACCAGCTCTCATCCTCTCTCCTTAGAGATAGTGAGCTCCCCTTCAGTATGGTCAACAGGGAGTTAGAATGTGGGAATGTGGTGTGATAATCATGCACTTGGCATTCCTATTAGAGCAGACTACAGCCTCAGCATAGGGCATGGATCCTCAGTTCCTTGGGGTGGGGCTTTGTTGTTGACTGGTGCAGATCCTCCATCCATTTGTAGAGATTGCGCTCCATAGTCAGCTGGCTCCAAGGAAAAGGAGCATCATAGAGGAGAAGCAATATGTGGTAGAACAGGCTAGAGGCAGCAAGCTGATGTCTAACTCTTTTGGAAAGATACCTTGAAGAGAAATAGATGGGTCAAATAAAATTTCTATTTTTAGTTTTTTAAGGAATCATCATACTGATTTCTATAGTAAGTGTACTAGTTTATATTTCCACCAGCAGTGTGAGAGTGTTCCCTTTTTCCTCTGTAGCCTTGCTGGCATTTGTTATTTGCTATCTTGAAGACGACCTTTCTTTCTTGGGCAATATCAGTGTTATTTAAATTTGAATTTCTTTAATGGCCAACAATGTCGAGCATTTCTTCATGTGTTTAGTGGCCCTTTGTACTTCTATGAAGTGTCTATTTCACTCACCAATTTTTTCCTTGGCTCTTTTATTTTGCCGGTGGGTGTCTAATTATTTTTAGTTCTTTATACATTCCAGATATTAGAATTCTCTATGAGGAATAGCTAGATAATATTTTTTCCATTCTGTAGGTTTCCTTTCACTGTGTTGGCTGTTTCTTTTGCTAGTCTGGGTTTGAACTCACGGAGATCCTTCTGCCCCCGTCTCCTGAGGGCTGAGATTATAGGAGAGCACCTCCATACCCAGCAAAAAAGAAAAATAATGACAAATAAAAAAAATGATTAAGAAAAGTTCTGTGTTGTGCACCCCCCCAGCCCCATATTGGGGACCAAACTCAGGACCTTGTGTTTTTCCGTGAGTGATTGGTTTCTTTCCAAGATCTATAGTCTTGTGATCCAGCCAGTCGTGGTTTTTCCCATCTAGCCTTAGGATCTATGGGTTTTTGAGGTGCCCTGCCTACACCTAGCATACTCTGTTCGTTCTCCCAGACTGTGTTCACCACTCAAGCCAAGGTATGTGCCTGCTACAGTTGGCAGACAAGAAAAGCAGTCTGTCCTCTGGTCTCTGCTGAGTGTAGGCTATAGGGTGAGGCTACAGGTGGATTCTTGGGCTTATGGTGGTCTCTTGTACCTGGCTGCTCCCTACGGCAGGCAGGGCCAAAGGCCTTCTAGACTGAGGTTTCATTTCTCAGAGGAGTCTAGATCTGGCCCACTCTCTCTACAGTAGTCTTCTATTGTTGTCCTGCACACAGTCCCTTGGAAGACTAACCTGGAGGCCCTGGGGCTGCTGGCCAGGTGTGTACTTTCTGGCTGGGCCTGCTGTCTTTCTAGGCTTCTTTTCTCTCCCTGGGTGTTGTCCAGGATCGGGTTAATTGCTTAATCTATGCCTCTGTTGCCCCGCAGCAAGGGGAAGAAAAATGTATAGCCAGTTTAGAACTGGTGGACAGTCATGCCCTTGAACATCATGTATCTAGTCTGGTATAGGCCTATTTTACGACTTTTTGTAATAACAGGGAACAAGAAAAGCTGTGACTGGAGCGACACTTCATTTCTGTCAGGAGGCTAACTTTGAAAGATATAAATATAGTGAATAACAGTAGAAGAAAATATAGATAGAAAATAACTGCAGAAATTGTGTACATATAAAACTTCACTTAAAATGAGGACAAAATTCAATTTTTTATTTCACACAAAAGTCAAATATTTTAAACCGTTTATTCCTGAACAACCAGTTCATCAAAAAACAACTGATTTCCATGCATTCTTCTGAGATTTAAAGACAGTATGTGTCTTGTGAAAATTGACAATGCCTTACTTGTAAATCACAGTGAGATTTTATGTTATCATTTATGTTTTTTGGTACTGGGGACAGAGCCTACTTTGGACAAGTACCCTACCACTAAGCTACTTTGCTATTTCTGCAAAGCACTTTGGTTTAAAGTCCTGCCTGTTCTTTTATGTGTTCACAGATTTCTGCAAAGCGCTTTTGCTTGCGGTCATATGGCTGGATGGCCTGTTAGGATTTAAGAAGATCTCTGTGTTGCAGCCTTTGAGAAGGACTGTCTGGCTCACCTTGGGTAGCGTGATGGAGAGGAGCAAATGCAAGCTTCAGTCTGAGACCAAAGTGTTAGTCTTGCATCGGGCCTGTCCTTGACTCTGACTTGTAATCAATTAGTTGTAAACACCACTGCACTCGGATCGGCCTAGACTCTGACTTGTTTTCTTCATTTGAAAAAAGGAGTAATAATAATAGCAAGTACTTCAAAGTCCTTCTATGAGGATCAAACAAAATATTTTGTCATCTCTTAAATGTAATATAAATGTAAGCTGTTACTAATTGAGAACACGAGGCAACAAAAAGTTCTTAAAAAAAAAAAAAAAAACAACCAATAACAAATCTTCCAAGTCAGAGGCTTTGGGAGAGAATTTCATGGTGTTTCCTTAGTAGTGGATTCTCTTTGGGGATGCTTTGCTTTCTTCTACTTTATTTATTGCCATTTGAGGAAATTACCATACTGCTGAATATGCTTTTTGGAAAAAATACCTTATATATTATCTCAAGGACTATTGCTGAGTTTGACTTTTGTTTTGTTTTCTGATGTATCTGAGCGTTGGGTGGCAGTGCTTCCATCATTCTAGTCATATCTGTTCCCGCACTGGTGATATTAACACTCCTGAGCTGTCCTCCATAGCATTCTGTCAGCATATTTATAACTCACTGGAGCAAGTCGTCCACACCACTGTCTTGCTGTGTGAGCTTTCCAGCTCTGCCTTCCTGCTCTCAGAGGTCCCCTTTTGTGGCTATCATCTCAGTAATGCTTGGCCAGGAAGTCCTGACTGTTCTTTTGTGCGTTCACAGATTTCTGCAAAACACTTCTGTTTGCAGGCTTTTGGGGTCTCAGTGCCTGGCAGGCAGTCACGCTTTCATTCATTGCTGTACGACAGGGACAGGCACACAGGCTTTATAGTTGGGCATATCTGCCTTTGGTTTGGCCTCTGTGGCTTATTACTTCAACTTGGCTGCACACTGGACTGGGTGGGAAGACTTAAAAACAGTATGTACGCAAGATCCTACTCTAGAGATTGTAATTTAGTTGGTCTGGCATAGCCTTTAAACACTCCTGAGGTATTTCTACTAATTTGAGACCCACTAAGTGTAATGAGGAATTTACTAATGGTCCTATGCTTCAAATTTCCTAATATGTAAAATGAGTATAATAATAATATTTCTTGTAGCTGTGATGTGAGGATTACAGCTAGTGTGAGGTTATATGGATTGATTCTACCAGCTGGAAAGGCCCCTCCTTCTAAAGATGAGTTCTACTTCTGATACACTGTCTTTTCCATCACGAAAATCTGTGCTCTACCCTGCAACTTTCCCACTTGATCTGACTCATCAGCAGCCCCTGGAAAGACTATCTTTTGAACCCAGGGAAGGACATCGACCTGCCACTGACCTTGTGCTCTACGCCTTTGGAGCCAGAACAGCTCAGCATGCAGCAAGCAGTGTTTTAAAGACAGACAAAACACAGATCATGCATAGGGCCAGCATCCTACCTCATAGATCTGGCTGACTCTAGGACAGTGATGGCGAACCTTTTACAGTTTTCACTGATACAAACAGCCCGCTGTGGCACGTGTGCCATAGGTTTGCCACCACTACTCCATACCATCAGTGCTGCCTGCATGTCCCCAGTGTGGCTGGCCTTTCTGCCTACTTTCTTGAGCAATGATTAAACTCGTTATCCCCTCCAGTACATGGACTATTCCTCTGCTAGTGTTTTCACACCCTGCTCCCTACACCAAAGCCTTCCAGCTGTTTGGAATGCCTCACGAATGTCCCTTTCGTGAAGCTTACTTTGTCTCTCAGTGTGCGGTCCACTGTTCTTCTAGGGAAGTGTCTGCTGTGCACTTTTGGGTGCTAGGGTCTCCCAAATAATTCTTTATGCACTTGCCTCATCTCCTCTGCTCAGCTGTAAGCTCCATGATATCAGGGAGTATATCTTCATCATCTCTCCATCTCCCTAGAATCTAGATCTGTTAGTCCAGACAGTGGTAAGTGAGTCAATGAAAGAAGGAGTATATCTTGGTCACTTTTTCACTGTTGGGACAAAATATCTGACACTTACAACTTAAGGAGAAGTTTATTTGGCTATGCTTTCAGAAATTTCACTCTGTGGTTGCCAGGAGGAAATGCAGAAACGGCATAGTGAAAGGGTGGGCTGCCAAGGAAAGCTGCTTCTGTCCCAGCAGCCAGGAAACAAAGAATGGAGAAGCAGAGTAGGAACGGCTACCCTGGTGGCCTCTTGTGGTCAGGTCACCTCTCATCACAATCACCTTCCACAAGTCTTCCCCCTGAGGGCATGAGAGCTCTGTGGGGATCATTCTTGATCTGAGCCAGAACTGATGCTGTATGTATTTCAAGTGTATCATTTCACTTACAAAAAGGTTTATGCACAAACCGAAGTCTTGACTTGACTATTCCTGCTTTACATTTCTCAAGGCACTTGTACAACACTGGGCCCACGGTGGGCACTGCTCCTCATGAACTGGAGTAGGGACATGTACCCGAAAGAGCCAAAGGAATGATGGAAAATGGCATGTTTATTACAGTGGCCTGAACAGAGCTTGAATGAGGGCTCCTCTTGGCTGATTTGGGTGGTGGTCTCCAAGAGGGAGTGTGTTTATTCCAGCAGATCCCTTGGATCTGAGAAGAAAAAATTAGTACTTCTAAATCCGTAGTTTTCAATTGAAAAAATAATGAGGCTTTAACAAAGTCCATGTAGTTGGCCATGGGCTCTATACTTGACTTTGATGGCGCACATGGCAATTTTGTTTCCATTCAGTAGATTGAAAATAATATTTTTTTTAAAAATTGATTTTATGCTGGGCATGGTGACTCATGCCTGTAATCTCAGCACTCAAGAGGCAGAGGCAGGAAGATTGCTGGGTTTGAGGCTGAGTTCAGGACCAGGTGAACTACAAAGCAAGACCCTGTCTCAAAAAAACTAACAAAAAAATTGATTTTATTGGTACCTTTTATATACACATAATGATCACAATAGACATTGAGAATTTGTATCAATAAATGATATGACACAACATTCTCATTTTTTCCCATTCCTCTGACCATCCTACAACTCCCTGTCCCATATATATATATATATATATATATATATATATATATAAAAACCTTACAAAAGGTATATATATAGTATAAAGGTATATATATATATATATATATATATATATATATATATATAGTATATATATAGTATAAAGGTATATATATATGACAATTTTTTTCTTTCCCTTCTTTACTTACCCCTACCTTGTTTTCCCTTTGAATGTTTTCTGTTTCACAAAATAATCTTGAGTGGCTTGTGTATATATGTAGATATATGAATTTTATTATCTAGTTTAGTTTAATCTTCCCAACATTGACAAGTAGCTTAAAAATTACTGCAGAGCAACAGAAATGAAACCTATTATTAATAATAAACAGAAGGAAGTATAAAGAAAATGATGAAAAGGAACCTCCTTCTCCACTAGCATGCCATCTTGGCTAGCTAGATATCAGGGCAGAAAATGGTAATCTAACAAGGGCATGTCAAAAGTTTTTAATTAGTTAAGACTATATGAAATACAGATTATTATCCACTTTGTTGTATTAGCATAATCCTATATGGATAATGTGTTTTGAAGAATGACAGTAACGTCTGAAGTATTCGTGACTTTTGAAAATATTTTTATTTTATTGTAAAAAATGTTTATTTCTGTATTTGTTGCAATATTCCTATGACATTGCTATACACATTAAAATGAACATCTATGTATTGGCACATATGCTGCAAAATATTTTTCTGATAAGAGTGCAGGTCCCCTAAGTTAGAACAGCACGCAAATGAGAGTGTGGGTGGTTTTGGATGAGCTGGTCAGCATCATTGTGTCATACTGCTATCAAGTTTCAGATGGACCCAAGAGCCATCTTAGGACTTTGTGTTATTATTCACCATGGTAATGGCACTGCTGAGAGAGGACGGGTCATTAAAAATCCATCATCACTATTAAGTTAGGAATTAACTCAGATCACAGATCTTTCTGAGGTCAGGGCATCTTTTGCTTTTAGGAAGAGGCCATACCTAAAATGTAACAGATTTTTAAAATGTTTTATGTGCATTACAGAAGCATATGGGATTGTTCATATGTTTGGAAGTGAAAAGCAATTTAAAAAACTTAGGAAATTCCTCTTTGTTGAGTGCTGTGTTATATATTTTAACCTCATAATAACTCTGTGGGGTAGGGATCATCCTCAGTGTACTACAAGGGAGGGTAAATCAGAGAGCTTAAGTGACTCCTTGAACTTACAGGATAGAAAACCAGGGTACGAATTTAGATGACTGATATTAGTCAATAATTTTTGTTAATTTCCAAAGGCAAAGAATAGGTGTGACTTGTATCAAGTCACCTGTAATCCAGACGAAGTCACAGTTTCCTGACATCGAAGGTTGGGCAGTAGTGCATTCTCTGCCCTGGGAGGAAAAGCAAAATGCACACTCGCAGGCCTGGGGATGGAATCTTTGCATCCGGTAGCTGTAGCGGATGGTGAGATGCAAACCAGTTTTGGTTGTGCTCATTGATATTGTATCATCTCATGTCATTTCTCAAGTAAAAGTGCTGCATTTTTATAGAAACCAGAGGTGTCTCCTTGGAACTTTGCCAGCCTTTTTACTGACAGCGTTCTGCAGAACATCAGCTATCAACCCAAAATACAATAAATGTGCATTTCTCTGTTAACAGGACCATTGCCAACTATTTGGTGTGGAGAATGGTTTATTCCAGAATTCCAAACCTTAGCAGGCGCTTTCAATATAGGTGGCTGGAATTCTCACGGGTGAGTTTAAGTAAATGGCAATGTTACATCACTAGATAACTTTACATGCCAGAAGAGTCCATGTATTACCTGATCCAATAAAAGTCATCTTTAGGGATGGAACAGAAAGAATTTTCAGCTCAAACTCTACTTCTTAAAATTACTTTTCATTCATGTGTAATTTATACATCCTACAAGTATATTCAAGCTTTACTTTGATTGTGCTGACTAGATATTTATGGCAGCAGGGCCGTCATAGTGTTTCCAAACTCTCCTGCACTCCTCAACTTTAGTTTTTCTCAGTCCTTTAAACTAGGAGGCTTTAATCATAATTTAAACATTTGCTAGTGGCATGCTTGTAACTATCTTTTATTTATATTTACTTTTAAAATTTTTTCACTGGTAGTAATTGGAAAGCCTATATATATATATATATATATATATATATATATATATATATATATATATTAATTGAAATCTTTATTGGTACATTACATATACACATCATGATTGCACTCCATAATGGGGATTTGTACCAGTATAAGGCACAACTTAATTCTCATTTTTTCCCATAGCCCTACCCACCCTCCTGCCCCCCTATATACAAAAAATTTGTTTCCTTTCGTCTTTGTTATAATCTCATTATTTTTCCCCCTTCACCCTATTTTACTTTGAGTAGTTTCTATTTCACAATATATAACGTACAATTCTAGGACTCATTTACATCTTTATTTTCTCACACCAGAGAAAAGATGCGATATTTACCTATCTGTGACCTATTTAAGTTTGAAGCTCATATATATTTGTTGGGGTACAATGTTATGTTTTGATCTATCTAGACATAGAAAGAGTCAAGTTAATACATCTATCTTCTTACTAATATGTATTTTTGTGTTGAGCACATTAAAGTCTATTTTAGCAAGTTTGAAATATATGATATTACTTTATCTGCTATCATTATGTAAAGAAAGGCACAGTGTGTTCTTACTTATATTGTGGGATCTAAAATAACTTTATAACAAAGACACAAATTTTGTATTATCTCAGGTATATATGGGAACTAAAAAAAGTATCTCTTAGAAATGTAGTCAAATAGTGATGACCCTTGGGAAGAGAGGGTTTGGGAGAGGAGAGGTATTGACCAAGGGTACAAAGTTTCAGTTAGACTGGAGGAATATGGTTTCTTAATCTATCACATCAAATTTTCTTTTATTTTCAGTATTTTGAATATTCAAAATGTGGATGATATACATATTAGATTGTAAATTTTATTTTTAATTTTGGACTATGATTTTGTTTTTAATATTACTTCAATCTTTAATTTTGAGTCTATCCTATTTCCCCTAGGCCCATGAGACCTTCCCCAGTTCCATCTCTTTGGAGACCTCACTTAAGTACTGGAATTGATTTCTTTCTCCCACTTACCCAGGTCTCGAGCCTGTGCTTCCCGGCTTCCCTGGCTGCCTCCTACCTGACATGGACACAACTCTTCTCCGTGTTTCTGAGGCTGGCATTTTAGCAATTTTGCCACCACTCAACAACTTAACAGAATTTGTGATTTTGAAAAAATACTTCATTTTTCTAGCAAGTGAAGGTTATAAATAGTAAATCTTATAAGCTTTGATTGCTTTTAGTAGACACTTTAGTTATTAGAAAAACTAGTAAGTACAGAAATTCTTAATGGGTGATTGATTTGAAGAGTAATGCAGTTGTTTGGTTACATCTTGGCCCTTTAAAGTCACTAGACTATGAAGTTACTTTATATTTTGGGTTTCTTATATAAGAGAAACAATGTGATATTTATATGCAAAATAGAAGAACAAAATAAAAGATAGTAGGAAAGAGGGAGATAGATCTTTTGCAAATAGGAAGGGGGCCAAGAGATGTAGTGGAGAGAGAGGATGGACAGACTCCCATGAGGTATGCAATTATGTACTGCAAACACAGACTAATAAAAATTTTAAAAAAATTAAGTCACTTTATAGAGGATAGAATAAAGTATCTACATATATTTAGGTCATATAAAATTGTTAAGATACAATTGTTAAGATTTTATCCAAATGAAACATTTTTGGTGTGAGTGTATTTTTATGTCTTGTGAATCACATAAAAGATGATATCCAGCTTCTTTCCACCCCTACTGTGAGAGAGAGAGAGAGAGAGAGAGAGAGAGAGAGAGAGAGGGAGAGAGAGAAAGAGAGAAAGAGGGAGAGAGAGATGTAAGAAGTAGTGTGTGAGAATTTGAGGTTAGATATGAGGGGATGTTTTTAGAGTGTAAAGTGCTAAATATACTCTTAACTTGCCAGAGAAGGTTGTAGGACCTCTTTCTCTAGAGGTTTTAAAAATAGATTCATCCCTCACCTTTGACAGAAATCAGAGGAGAAATAGGTGAGCTGAAGCATTAATTGCTTTTGCTGTCTTCCAATACCATCCTTGGTGTCTGACTCTTTCCCAGCCTGCCTACATCCCCAGCCTCCAGGAACAATTTAAGTGACATCTCCCCCTCTGTTTTCATCCCCACAAGTAAACTTTTGAGACTTCCAAATCTTTCTTGGAATTTCCTACTTGTTTGTAAATGTCTTCTTAAATGGTATAATTGGGACAGATGGGAAAAGCATTTACATCTGTATTTTACTTGTTTATCGGTGTATTCTCCTCTATGACAGTGTAAATATGCCCCCTTACTGGTCAAGGTGGGCCACGTTCTCCTGATCTGCCTTGTCCAGTATACTACAGAGAGCCAGGAAAGGCTGGCTGGCAGGAGCTCTGATCATCGCTGATCCTGGAACTTTCCCGGTGGAACTGCAGTTCTCAGAGGGCATTAAGTGCTATCTGGACATTTGAACATGAGCGTGCCCTTGTGTCTATGCTGAGCACAGAAAAGCTGTGCCACTGTCCAGATCTTTAGCCTAATGGAAAAAAATCAGAAGAAAAATTGAAATACTTTATTTTTCCCCTGTCAGAACATTTTCATTTAGGTTTAGCTATAACTAGGGAGAAGCAGAATTTTTTTCTTCATGTGATTTCACCTTTGCCTTGCTGTGTGATACATACATGTGAGATAGATTGTGCAAGGTTTTGAAGATGCTTTTCTTTAGGTGAATTTAAATTTGTTTGATTATATGTTTTATCCAAATGAAGCTAAAATCAGATCGATTATCTCCCACAGGTAATTCAAGGAACCACGACTTTGCTGCCTCAGTGGGACAAATGTGTTAATTTTATTGAAAGTGCACTCCCTTATGTTGTTGGGAAAATGTTTGTGGATGTACACTTCCAGGAAGATAAGAAGGAGATGGTAAGTGGAGCTCTGACTGGTCAAACAAAGCAAATAAAAAACAAGAGCAACAACAAAATGGTGGCGATCTAGCCAGATCTGACAAGAAGGTCCTAAGTAGGCCACCATCCATCAGCCTTCTGAGTGGTAGAGAGCTGCAGTTTTTCTCTTCCGGTTCTTTCCACTTCTCAGAGAATCCAGTCGAAAAGCCATCATATGAGAGTTAGATGGGTGAGCTGATAATGAAAGTTGGAGAAGAAAAGATGTATGACAGAGTTGTCCAGAGGAGTGAAGGAGTAATTAATCTGAGGAAATACATCATGGCTTCTTGGAGGCAGGCCAGGTGTAGGTGTAGGTGTGGTTCAAGGTCAGGAATTTAAGGAGAGACTCGTCACCATGGCAGCATATTCTTTTCCATCTGTTTTACTTGCATTGGAAGAGAGGGTGAATTTTTTTCTTCCAGCTTCATTGAGGTGCATTGGACGAATAAAATTTATATGTATTCAAGGTATACAATGTGATGATTTGACATGCACTGTCACCACACCATTCTGTTTTAATACGTGGTGAGAACTCATTATACTCTAACAAAATTTCAGGTACATAATATATTACTAGTAACTAGTCACCATGCTGTACATTAGATCTCTAGAATTTATTCATCTTACAACATATAGTTTATATCCTTTGACTATCATCTCCCTATTTCTCCACTCTCAGCTCCTGATTCTATGAGTTCAACATTTAAAAAAGATTATATGTGTAAGTGAGAGTATACTGTGTTTGTTTTGTGAGTGTCTGAATCATATCACTTAGTACAGTGTTCTCCAGGTTTATCTACATTGTTGCAAAATGCAAAATTTCCTTCTATTTTGATGGTTCAATAATATTCTTCTGTGTATGTGTGTGTGAAGATTTTCATATATTGATATTAATTTAGGTTCATTCCACCTCTTGACAGTAATTGACAATATTGCTATAAGGAACGTAGGTATAAAGGTGACTCTTTAAAATACTGATTTCATTTCCTTTGGATCCATTCCCAATGGTGGGATGGCTAGATTTTATTTTCTATCATGGTCATACCACTTTACATTGCAACCAATAGGTTACAAGCATATTCTTTTCCCCACACCCTTGACAATGCTAGTGTCTCTTGGTTTTCTGGGAATTGAAGCTAGTCTCTTCATAATGAACTATGTTCCCCAGGCTCCCATCCCCCTGAGATAGGCTCCTACTAAGTCACTAAATTGCCTGAGTTGGACACAAACTCGTGATCTTCCTATCTGACTCTCTGAGTGTGTTGGGATTATAGGCATGAGCCACTACATCAATCTCTTTCTTGACTTTTTAACAGTAGACATTCTAAAACATGTTAAGGGATAGCTTATTTGTTTGTTTATTTGTTTTGAGACAGGGTCTCATTTTGTAGTTCAGATTGGCTCTGAATTTACTATGCAGCCCAGGCTAACCTTGAACTCCCAGCAATCCTCCTGCTTCTGCCTGCTGTGTACCAGGATTATAGACGTGAACCTCTATGCCCAGCACTGTGGTATGTGGTACTGGGGATTGAACTTGGGACCTTGCACTTGCCAGGCAGATGCTGGAAACACTTCAGTAAATCCCCTCCTGATAGCTTGAGTTTGATATGTATTCCTCTGAGAATTAGTGATGTTGAAGTATTTTTATACCTGGTGAGTTTGTATGTCTTTGAAGAAATGTCTACTCAGGTCTTTTGCTCACTTTTTAATTGTTATCATTTTTTGATACTGAGCATATATTTTTAAAACTAAATGTGTACTTATCCAGGTTTATTATGTGCATTTTCTTTTGACGAAATGTATTTTACAAATGTCATGAAGGAAAAATATCCAAGTACAATTATTTAATAAAAACCCGTGTAATCAATCAGATACAAATATATGAGCATCTTGAATGCAGGTAGTTCATACACACTGTATTCAAAGGCAAAGACATAATGTCTATTAAGTTGTGATTACTCAAAAGATTAATATTAAAAAATTACATATTATACAAATTGGTTCATTTACCAAAAAAGAGAAGTATAGGCCAATCTACCTAATGAACATAGACACAGAAATTCTCAATAAGATACTGGCAAACAGAATACAGAGGATTATCAAGATCATTACACCCTGACCAATTTGGGTTATCCCAAGAGTGCAAGGTTGGTTCAACATATATAAATAAATAAATGCAATACACTATATTAACAGAGTCAAGGACATAAAATGTATGATAATCTCAATAGATGAAGAAAAACCATTTGAGAAAATTCAACACCCATTTGTGATAAAAACTCTACAAAAAAAAGGAAGAGATGGACTCTGTCTCAATCTGATAAAAGCCATCTGTGAAAAGCCAACAGGCAATATCATACTAAACAGTCAAAAACAAATATTTCATTCTAAAATAGGGAGTAAGACAGGGATGTCCACTATTACTATTCCTGTTCATGTACTTCTGGAAACATTAGCCACAGCAGTTAGACAAGAAAAATAAAAAGAATAAACATAAGAACAGAAGTTAAACTGTCATTATTTGCTGATGATATGATACGCTGTATAGCAGACCCCAAACACTCCGTGAAAAGACTGCTAGGCTTAATTGCCAGATTCAGTAGAGTAGCTGGATATGTGGTCAGCACTCAAAAATTAAGAGCCTTCTTGTACATGAATAACAGACTCACTGAAAGAGAAATTGAGGATATAATTTCTTTTACAGTAGCATCTAAAAAATAAAATACCTAGGAATCCATCTAACAAAGTGCATAAAAGACCTCTACTTTGAAAACTAGAACACTCTGAAAAAAGAGACTGAAGAGGATATCAGAAAATGGAAAGATATTCCTTGTTCCTGGGTGGGAAGAACCAATAGAGTAAAAATGGCCATCTTTCCAAAACTGCTATAGTTTCAGTGCAATCCCAATTGAAATATCCACAGTGTATTTCACAGAACTAGGGAAAATAATCTAAAAATTCGTCCAGAATAAGGAGAGACCTAGAGTAGCAAAAGCAGTTCTAGACAACAAAAACATGGTAAGGGGTATCACTCACTCCCCAATTTGAAACTACACTACAAAGCCACTGTAATAGAAACAGCATGGTACTGGCAAAGAAATAGACCAAAGGACCAATGAAACAGTTTAGAATAAATAACTCCAGACACAACTAAGTCACCTCGTCTTAGACAAGGAAGTTACACACTCTCAGTGGAGGAAAGATGGCCTCTTTAATAAATGGTACTGAAAAAAACTGGGTTTCAATCTGCCAGACATTAAAACTAAATCTATCTCTTTCACTGTGCACTAAACTGAATTCAAAGTAGATTAAAGATCTAAATATTAAAACAGAAACACTAAACCTACTGGAAAATAGGTTAGGTAGAACTCTTGGTGACACTGACAGAAGTAAAGACTTTATGAACAAAATCTCAGTAGCACAGGAGCTAGCAGTAAGAATCAACAACTGCAATCTCATGTTATTAAAAAGCTTTTGCACAGCAAGAGAAACCACTAACAGAACAAAAGGGCAATAGAAAAGTTTTAAGAAATATCAAAAGTATGTGGATTAAATTTACTTTTCTCAGTTTTGGTGCAAAAGTTGTATATTTATGTGGCAACTTGTGACAATCTGAAATGAAGTTGACTTTGGCAATTTCCCACTTTGTTTTGATTGATATGGGGGTTACATATTATTTAGATAGATACACAGCTCTTTTACATAAAATTATTTGCCTCCCTTATGCCAAAGCTATTTGTCTCAGGGAATACTTAAGTTGGAAACTTGTAAGAGAAAATTCTGGCTTTTTATAGCCTTGTTTGAAGGCACCCATCCAGGAACCACCTGGAACCACTGGTTTACTCACAAAACATTCTGTATTATTAGCTACAGTTCAGAGAAAAGAAAAACAGAAAGATTCCCAGTGGGACATATTTCAGAGTCTAACTCATATAAACGGGCACCATTGTTTATTTACCAAAAGAATTTACTAGACAAATACTACAGTCAGGTTAAACTTCAGGTACTTCTCAGACTTTAATGATTACATGAATCACAGGTATATGAATTACATGAAGATCTTCATGTTAAAATGCAGAATTTCACTGGCCTTTTTTGAGTCGGGTTCAGGGTAGGCACTAAGAATTTCCCTAACAAGCTCCTAAGGGTGCTGTTGCTGCTTCTGTTCTAGGGACCACACTCTGAGTAGCAAGGCTGTCACCTCATTCATTTGTTTGCGTAGAGTTATCAACAAGAACAGAAACCTCAGTGAGCAAGGGAGGAAGCAACTTGACTTGGACAGCAGCACTTCATTTACCAAAGCCTGTTGGATTAGTACAAATACCTGCTTTAAGTTTTAGACCATTAAAAGTTTCTGTGATTCAGATTGATTTAAATGGACTGTATCAAAACTATGTAAGAAACTCTAGACTTATACTCTACCCACACCCTCCCTCCAACTATTTAGCTTTCTTTTGAAGTCTGCTACCTAAGTTTTTCTAGGAGATCTTATTCCTCCTCAATATCTCTGTTTCCAGAGCCTACTGGTAACAGGGTTGGCTCCACTGCCTGGACTGGCACTTTCTGTTAGCCAGAGTGAGTGGAAGAGAGGACTTCGAGGTTTCCTTTGCAGAAGGCAAATACTTTCCTTCCATATCCTTCAACTGCCATACATATCTGGCTCTTATTAACCTATCTATCTACCAAAGCTCCTCGCTACTATGTTCTCACAACTATCCATGTGCAAACATGCACATGCACATACATATACACCAGCACAGTTTGTACTCACTCATATAAGTATGGGTATTTAGCAAATTTGATTACAAAAGGGGGGAACGCCGTGTAGAAAACGAGAGTCATTTATCAGATAACCACCTAAAGAGGTCAGATAGAACAATCTCAAGCTTTTTAGATAGTGAGACAGAGCTCCTGGCTGCAAGCTTTGCTTGCATATAAGGGACAGGCCAGTAAAGTGACCATAGGGAGATGGATAACTCTTTGGACAGTTATCTTTGTCATCTGAAGTAACACTATCCAATAGACCTAGAATATGACCTATATAGGTAACTTTAAATTTTCTAGTAGCCATATTAAAAAAGTAAAAGGAAACAGGTGAAATTAAATTTAATAATATAAAAAGATATTTTCATTCCAATATAAGATTAATATACAATTACTAATACAATAATAGTTGATATGTTCAATTCACACATATGGAAAACCCATGTGTATTTTATACTTACAGCATGTCTCATTTTGAACTAACTACATTTCAAGTGTTCAGTCACCATATGTTGCTAAGTAGCTGTCATATTGCTAGTATAGAGAACAGAAAAGAAGATCTCTTGAGCTCAGTGTAGCAAGGTTTGGTCCTTAAGGGAGAGACCGCTAGCAGCTAGGACTGGGACAGTGGCATTTTTGGTCCCTGGCCAGTGGCATTTCCAGAGGTGCTCCAGAGTTAGAGGGAAGAACTCAAGCAACACCAGAATTCATGGCCTGGGAACAGGAGTGGGAGTTAGAGGTGAAGTGCTGCTTGGTGAGGCTATTTCAGGCTTTCTAGGATATCAGATTTCTGTTCCTATTCTTCAACTTAGTTGTCATTGGCTCAGGGACCATGTGTGGTAGAGCCTGGAGGTGAAAGATATTCAATGTGTTGGAGGTACAAAGACTTAGTCAAGCCAAAGCCAAGAGTTTCAGGCTCAGATCCCCTCAGATCCAGTAAGTACAATTAAATAGCACACAGGAATGAAGCTGACTAAGTATGTGCAAAAGCCAAGGTAAGTGCAATAGTAAGTGGAATTGCTTTTGACCTCGCTGTCTGGAACATAGGAGTGGTGAGCAGGGTGCAGCACAGGATCCCGCCAGGGCTGGTCTCCTGCCAACTATTTCCATGCAGGAATGCAGTGTGTGGGGAGGAAATTTCTGGGGTTTATTAAGTATTTTTCACTTTTTCAAAGAGCCTAGAAATCTGAATTTTTCATGTAAAATCTCCCACATTTTAGATCTTAGTACTGTGAAGATCAGAATAAATCTACAGTGGGAATATTATTTTATGACTTTTATATTAACATTCTCCTCTAGTGTTCAGAAATAATCATAATTCATCTGTCTGAGGACTTGTTTAATTTTTTATCTTATATAGATAAAGATCATATATAATTTAAAAATACATTATATTAGCTATGCGTTTAACAAATTGCTTTTGTGGAAAGTGAAATACAGGATAGAAAGTGAGAGTTCCTCGGAGAATTGATGTGTCATTACCTTAAATGCAGATGATGTTGTCATCCTAAGGTGACAAGCTCCACTCCGTGTGCTTGTAACCTAAATGATGGCAGAGAGCATTAGTGTGGGGAGGGTGCCTAATAATGCGATCACCCACTACTTTTCTCTTCCATTTAACTTTTAGTTTTTAAATTTGTGTCTGTAATATACAAGTAAATGTCCCAGATAGATATCCAGGTTCATGGGAAGCAGGTGAAGGTCCCAATGAAAACAAGTAAGAAAGGGGATGGTCACTATGGGCCCAGTGTCATTGTGATAGTCAGTATAATGGTTTTAAAATTTAGAGATGATAATAATAGTGACAGCTCACTGTTACTGAGGCATAACTAGTCGTCTAGCACTCTCTTAAGTGCTTTCAATGTGTGAGCTCATTAAATCCTCACAAGAACCTTGCAGTTTCTATTAGTGCTTTCCATTTCCTGGATGACACAATTGAGGCTCAGAGAGTTTATATAAATTCCCTATGGTGTGAAAATGGCTTAAATGGGATTTAAGTCCACACAGTTTATTTTGAAGCCCATTCTCCATTCTATGTTAGGTTTCAGTTACTATAACAAATGAAACTGAAAAGAGAAAAGGTTTAATTTGGCTCATAGATTTGGAGGTTTCAGTACATGATGGGTTGGCCTTGTTGTATTTAGTGCTATAATGAGGCATCATAGCATACTGTGCTGGAGCATGTCACAGATGAAACTGCTCATCTTATGGGCAGGGGCCAAGTAAAGAGGCAGAGGAAAGCTCTGAGGTTCCACTAGCCTGTGAAAGGTTTTCAGTGTCCTAAAATCCTTCCAGTAAGATTCCCATATCCTAAGGGATCTGGTGCCTCACAAGAATGCCACATTGAAGAGCAAGCCTTTGACAAGTGGGCCTTTGGGGGGGACACATAAGGTACAAAATAAAACACCTTCCCTTCTCTCTGAGAAACATTGTCACCCATTGTATGACTAGAGTGAAGACGTCAGAGACCTCTCAGTGGCTCTTCCTGTAACTAATTAATCCTTGTTAGGATAGTATTGTAATAAGATCTTATAAAAATAAAAAATATTTCCTATTTCTTAGAAGTTTAAAGATAGGAAACAGCTGGATTAGGTTTTGCTTCCAGTGTTTCAATATTTTATATTTTATTTATTTATTTTAGTTTTATATTAAATTATTTTATTTCATTTTATTTTACTTTATTTTATTTTTTGAGACAGGGTCTTGCTTCGTAATTCAGGCTGGTCCTGAACTCGGCCTTGAACTCAGCAATCCTCCTGCCTCTGCCTCCTGAGTGCTGGGATTACAGGCATGAGCCACCACGCCCGGCACTGTGGTATGTGGTACTGATTGCTGCTGGGCGTGAGTCTCCACGCTCAGTACTGTATGTGGTTACCAGGAATTGAACTTGGGACCTTGTGCTTGCAAAGCACAAGGCAGTGCTGGAACAACTGAGCTAAATCCCTGGCCTATATTTCAATATTTTAAAGATAAATATAATGAAATCTTAATTTAAATCCAACCAGTTGACGTTACATTCTTGTGTTTATATAATTCTCTTAAAAAAGAGGGAACCAATGCATGATTATCAGAGATTTGATCTAAGAACAACTTTCTAGGTATATTTGTGGCCCAGTCTGTACTCTCAGCTCAGTTGTTAGCTTTTTCTACATACATCATTCTAAAGATGGTCTCTGAATTTTGGAATGGAAACCTAAGGAATTCATAAAGTTTAAAGCTTTTAAAAATATGTTTATCATTCTCAAGTTACTAAAGCAGAAATGTGAACATACACAGAAAATATAAATTTTTCTGCTGTATCATTGCACAAAGGTATCTTTGCCTTAACTATAGTTTCTAGACATTTTAATAATGTTGTAATTTCCACATTCCCACAAACATTGAACATTTCAGCTGAGGTACATTCTTCTGTCTTAACCCATATCATGTTTTATTTCACTGTGGACACTGTGTACCCAAATTTTATTCATATATCTGAACTGAACTAGAAGGCATATTTTTTGCTGTTCCCTCAAATTTTCCATGTTTTTGTTATGGGTGAACCCTGTAAGAAAAAAAAAAAAGAGTTATTTTGATGCTTGTTAAAATAGTTTTTAAGAACACTTTATTCAGGACTGTTGGAATAGGTGTCAAGTCTTCTGCAATAGGAGAATGAGACTGAGCTCAACTCCAAATATAGCAAACACAGCTGGGGATTTTTAGCCAGCATGCAGAATGAGGGGGGTCAGTGAACGGAAAATTACTAAGAGAAGACATTAAGTGCAGGGAGACTATTGCTAAACCAATGTAACAAGATTCTTGCTACGTGTGGGCCAGAGTAATCAGATATTCAGTGTAGAAAATGAAGAATTTGGCCTGATATTAAGTGTAATCAGGTATTAAGGGCTAGGAATTCTTTCCAGACTGATTTAGCAGCATTTTTTTCTAGAGCTTGGCTAGGCAGGCAAAGATGGGGCTGGGGGGTGGGAAGAAGGACAAGGTCAAAGTCCAGTTGAGAAAAGACTTAGAGGAGTCTTAACTTCAGTGAAGGAGAAAATCTTTTATCGATTCTCATATCTAAGCTAAAGTCATCGGTCACTTATTGTATACTCCGTATGCTGATGGTTAATTAGTTAAAGTAGAATAACTCTTGTTATCCTTCCAATTTAGACTTTAGTAAATGAATAATTTAAACCTTACTGTATAAAACAATCCAGTAATTTTTGTGCACTCTGGTAGCTCGTTTTTTTTCCTGCTTTAGGAGAAGGACATTGTTCATGTCTCCAGTAATGCCACCGATGACCTACAGTGGCATCCATTTTGTTTCCGAACTGCTCTCTGCATGAGTGATTCCAGTGTAATTATCGTAAGAACAGGGTCCTTTTCCTACCCCATACTGCTGTAGCTGGTGTTGCAGATTTAAATACCCACATGGGTCCAATTGCTGTGGTAGAGTATGAACTTGCAACCCTCATATACTAGGTGTTCACCTCATTAGAGGGCCAAGGTAATTGAATTGATGTGCTGCCATTAATATTCTTTAAGTTTCCCTATTCCCTTGTTCACTGTTTCTTGTGGTGGTTGAGTAAATGAGATGTAACTATAATGTTGATAACAGAAGTCACATGAAAGTCAGTCTCATGTATTATAGCATTGCTGTTATTCGAGAGCGCCTGAATTCACTACACATGCAGCTACTCATGAGGGTTGCTTTCAGTGAGACTGTTGTTCAGATAAAACTACCTTTGTCTGGCTGGCTATGAAATGTCTTTGTTTCTGTTTATCTAGTAAATGCTACTGGCTATTATCAAGATTATTTTCCAGAGAAACTTTGCCAAAGACCTGTCTTGAATCAAGGCAGACCAAGATGATTTGGATTTGAAAAGACTTTTAAAATATACTTATAAGCTATTGACCTTATATAAAAATTACATCAAGCCAGGTGCAATGGCACATGCCTGAAATTTCAGCACACTTGGAGGCTGAGGCATGAGGATTACAAGTTTGATTGCAGCTTTAGCAACTTGGCAAGAACCTTTCTCAAACAAACAAACAAAAAAATAAAACAGGGATAGGAATGTAGCTCAGTGCAAAGGGCCTGAGTGCAATCTCTGGTACCACACACACACACACACACACACACACACACACACCATATCACATACATCTGGTTTTCTGAGATGCTGCATTGGCACCTCACAGCCCAGATCTGTGTTTATCAATTTGGACATACGAGTTAATGTCTTTGAACCCATTTTTCTGTTTATAAATAGCACGTGTGTTTCTGTTACCACAGGAATACTGCCTAGCAATCAGTCACTAAACCTGCCTGGCATTCAGCAGTAAGCAGTAGCTGCCAACGGGTTTGTAGTGGGTGGTGGTCTCTTACATTGCTGTGCTGGTTTTGGCTAGACTTGCTTGAATGTTTAGGGATTGGCCAAATTAGGTTGGCATAGGCAGACATGACTGGGACAACCAGGCCCTGCTCCACGAGTCTTGCTTCCTTTAGCTAGCTAGCCTGGGCATGTTCTCGTGGTGTTGGCAGAAGTACAAGTGAGCAAGCAGAAACATGTGAGGCCTCTGGAGACTCAGGGTCAGAAATGGTATACTGTCATATCTGCATTGTGTTGGCCAGAGCAAGTCACACGGCTGGTCCAAGAGCTACATCATTGAGAAGTGGGCTCTGCATTTTTGGTGAGATCAGGCATACAATAAAGAGTGAGGAAAAGAAGGGGTATAGAACTAAAGCTATCATTATAAGTATCATAAATAGAGATAAAAGTAGCACTTACCCATTTGGTTTGTACCAGGGTCTCACCACTGGGTATGGCGGTGTCAGCCGGGCAGAGCAATGGGGTGACCGAGCCAAGGGGCTAGGATGAGAAATAAGTAAAGACAGGACAGCGGGACTTGGAAGGGTTCATCAGTCAATACTGAATGAATGCCACATTTATTTAACAGCCTTCTTTTATACATTTCTTTAGTACTATCCTTGAGTCGCCCTTGAGCCGACTAGCTTTGTTCAGTGTACAGAAAAGAAAAAAGTTAATGAAAGAACTGGTGGGCAGGATGCGTTGACAATATTCTTAATTAAATCTGGCATGAGGGTGTGTAAAGGTTCTTAGTTTAACCTGGAATAAGGGTGTGTCAAGGTTCTTAGTTTAATCTGAAATGAGGGTGTGTCAAGTTCTTAGTTTAACCTGGAAAGGATAGTAATTATCCTTGAGGAAAGTAGACAATGTCAGGCTCTGATCCAGAAATCAGGCCAACTTTTTCTCTCCTGCATGGGCGGCCATGACATTGTAGGGAACGGCTCCCAACAAGTTTGTGGCAAGGATTAAATAAGATAATTTTTATAGAAAGCTCAGCACAATACTTGATGTGCAAATGCCCAGTAAATGTTAGCTATAGTTATAGGTATGTATCATGCCTAATCATAATCAAAGTAAAATCAATGACATTACAGTCTTGGCATGGGCTGCAGCAACTTCTGCATGGAGATGGCTTTCTTTGCATTTCTCTTAGAAAGAGTTGAAGGTGAAAGCCAGGCTTGGCTGGACTAAAGTTCAGCCATGCTCCCTTATAGTGACTCTACCTCACCGTGACTCCACCTCGGCCAAAACAAAAGATGGCCTCTTCAGTGACAACCACCTGCCTCAGTGCATGCTTCAACCAATCCTCGACCAACCCAACTCCTATGTTTACGCTCTCTACCGTTTACTATAAAAATGACTGTATTTTGCATTAAAGGCAGAAAAATGTGTTCTGCAGTGCAATTCCATTCGCCTCATCCCTCCCGATCCAAGTTTCCATTCCCACAAAAAACACAACAAAGAGTGGGTGTGACGGAGGTGTCTGGGGGCTTTGCTGTTGTTAGCCTTCCATGCACACCGGGTGTAGTGGCTTTCGGTTGGGAAACAGATCCTTTCAATGCCAGTACCCTGGCCACGTTCCAGTACCTGCCCTGTTGTTTAATACTGTTTGGCTTATAGGAGAGTTTCATGAAACCACCTGAGTTGCCAAATATAATTTGTTTAGCACATCCAGGTTTCACAACTCTGTAGACTAAATATTGTTACAACAAATATCGTCAGACCCCAATCCTGACAGTTTATCTGCAGTCTTTGGTAAAAGGACAACAAGCAAAAGAAATGACTTAGACAGCTCTTTAGGAATACTTGTGAAATAAGCATGGACTCTACTGGTGCTCTTGTCCTTGAGTGTAGTTCAGGCTGGCCCTGACCTCAGTTTTGAACTTATAGCAATCCTCCTCCCTTTGCCCCCCACCCCCACCCCCCAATGCTGGAATTACAACACCTGGCTCTGAGGTATGTGGTACTGATTGCTCATGGGTGTGACTCTCTATGCCCGGCATTGTTGTATGTGGTTACAGATCGAACCTGGGCCTTTGCACTTGCAAGGCAGGCACTGGAACCACTGAGCTAAATCCCTGGCCCCTCCCTTCCTTTTTGTATACCTTTCTTTCTCTTACTTAGTTACTCTGGTGAAAACTTGCATTGGAGGTTTTCAAAAGCATGAAGCTGTCAACTTGTATTAGCTCAGCATTTGCTATAAATTATTATTAGGTTCAGAACATGAAATATGAAATCATATGTGAAAAATCATCATGTGAGGTATGAAATCATAAAACTATCAGTATGAAATAAGGAATAATAAAATTAATAAAATTTAAAATTTTCAGGATATCTTGGATTGCTTTACATACCCATGATCCCATTCAATCGAAATTATGACTCTGTTCCCCAAGGTTATAGATCTTGTTGGGAAGACCAAAAATGTACTTATGAAAAGGCAATTCAATATATATGAATTGTTCTAATTTTAAGACTGACAAGAACTGCATAGAAAATATGGGTTTAAGTGTTTGGGATGCATGGGTATGAGGTAGGATTTGTGTTGTCTATGTAGGATTTCTTTGTTTCCAGAGACAAAAAAATGGAAAGCAACTACAACTGATTAGAGAATGAACTGAATTCCTTCAAAGCGTTGTTGGCCTATGTTCCTTCACATACACTGGACTTTCACAAGCTCTTATACAAAACAAAAATGCCTTTGGATTGCATCATGGAAAGAGGGCAAGGAGAGGGAAAAAGAGGGTGAGAAAATCAACTTATAACGTACTAAGATAGGGAGATCTCATTGTTTTTAACAAGCCATGGATGGAATGGTAACCCATGCATGTATATGTAGGTGTGACTCACTAGTCTCTTGGGTGCAGTGAGGAATCCTGTGGCTAAAATCTTGGGATACACAGAATGAAAAGGGAGAACCTGCTTTTGAATAACTCAGGTTGAAGAACTGAAGTAGCAACTGCTATATACTAACCAACTGAGCCGTATTTTCACAGTACTGAATCATAACAATCTGAGATAAATAGATGCTTAAGAAAAGATTACTTTGTTTGGAGGGACATTACCCTAAATGTTGCAGATTTTACCACAATAACACTTTAACTAATTTTTAATGTTATATTTTCATTTTAATATTTGACTCTAAATATACATTGTGTATGGATAACCCGATGACCTCTGTTTCAAATGATTTCTATTAATGACATATGGTTCGTCAGTGTGATAGGTCAAGGTTTAATGAAGAAATAGAATTTCTACTTTTTATATTGTAAAAATTGTGCCAGATTTTTGCTGCCTTGAGATACATGTCTGGAGCAAAGGCAGTGTTATAATGTGATGCTATAGAGTAATCCAAAGATAAAACTCAGAAGTGTTTAGTGATTTATCTTCTAGTTTCAGCATGCTAAAATCATTATTTCTTTTATTTGACTTGGCAACTGATGACATTAATCACCTTCAAAGACTTCCTTTATTCTTGCAGTCTTTTGGGGTAGTTCAGCATCATTTCACAGAATGTGTTATACAATAAATTTGCAAAGTGTGAGGAAGTAAATGAAGGAGGGAGGGAGGGAGTCAGGGAGAGAGAAGGAGGGAGAGGGAGAGAGAGAGAATTCCAAAACTTAAACATAAAATGGGAGTTAGGTTGGGAAGTTGCTTACAAGGTCAAAGACCATAAGGGTCAATGGAGACTCTGGGAAAGCAAAATGTAAAGAGATTTACTTGTGTGACCATGTATGGCTTTCTTTCTCACTTATTTTCAGCCTCTTCCTTGTCATTGGATCCTTTCCACTGTTACTTCCACACAGATACCTCACCTGTTCAGCAGTGGTAGTAACGACAGTAGAAACAGCAATGACAGCAAACAAATGCACAAATCCCAGACCTGCAAACTCTCCCTTGATTCCGTGTCAACCTGTCTTCTATCTCTGCTTGATTTAATTCATGGACAAACTCCTCACTTAGCTTGTAGAGATTTGTTATCTACTTCCTGTGTACTGTGTATCCCAGCATGGTCTGGCTTCCCTCCCACATCTAAGCCTAGGAATGAATCGGACTCTGCCTACTTTCTTCATTTCTCCACACACAATTAATCACCTGGCTCCATTCATTTAGTCACTAAATCTCTCAAATCACTCTACCTGCTTCTTTCCATCCTCCTTGACCCTCCCTAATTTAGGAGGGTATTATTTCTCCATGTCCACGAGGTGGGACTGGTGGACAAGAGTTGCTCTGGGATGAACGTATAAAGACTCAGAGGTGCTGATGACTGCCTAGGGGAAAGACCCAGTCCTCGGAGATTTTCTCAGCATTTTCGCAGCTTCCTTTAATGGATTTCCTGTCAAAAATGGTGACTTTTGCACCACACCTCTTTTATTTCCAGAAGCTCTGAACTGGCATTGTCACTTTAGCTCTGTGACTGGTTAAGGCCTGGATCTGACCTAGACTAGCTCAGTGTACTTACTTATTTGTAAAATAGGTTGCCCCCCCCCCCCTGTTTCCTCAGTCCTGCTTGTACACCAGAATCACCCAGAGAGTGTAAGAACCCCCAGGGTTGACACTGAGCCTTAGAATGAAGACATGGCACCACCGTGTCCAGCTTCAGTCTTAATTTTTAAGATTTTTTTTTTCTTTTCGGTCAGAAGTTTTGAAAGTTTCCACAAAGATCCCAATATGCAGTCAAGGTTGAGTACCTCTGACTTAATGATTTTTGAAAGATCTTTGTTTTCTTATCATTTTCTGATTTTATCATGCCCTAATGCCAGATTGAGGTTCTCTTCTTTGAATGTTTTCACTAAGTTGAAGAAATAGCTGTGAAGCTCCCCCACCCCCTTCCATCTGCTGTTTGTGCTTATTTACATACGATGGAACCCGGCCCACTGATTTACAGCTCTGGTTCCCTTACAACTGTTATTGAACTGAAAACATAGCAGAAAACTTATTAAACAGAAAAAAATTATTTTCAGCTTCGTGCTGAATACAATTCCTTATAGAACAAAGGAAACATTTAGAGTTTTAGCCTTCTAGAAATGTTTAAAGTTGACTTGTAATCTCATTATTACAAATTTAAATTTAATTCTGCAGCCACACCCCAGTGTATTCTTTCTTGGGTATTCCGTTAGGGAAACCAAAGTATCTCTATGGGGGGTGGGGTTTCTGGGGGTAGGGGTGCCCATTCCCATGGACAAGGGGGTCTCCTCACTGCTGTGAGTGGCTTTTAAAGTTAAGCATCATTGTCTCTTTTCCTTGATCCTCTCCATTGGCAGCAAAGCCAGAACCTACCATTCTAGTTTAGAAGTAACAAGACTTTGCTGAGCTGCAAGGGAGTAGAGAGGAGCACAGGAAGAGGGTACGGAATAGCCAGGCATTTGGTGTAACCATTGCCACTAAGTTGGGTAAGATTTGGGGTCTCAACATATGTCTGATTAATCTTGGCAAAGTGCCCTGTGGGATACTGCTTCTCTCTGCCTATTTCTCTGCGAACAGTATCTCTTTCAACTATTCCTTAGCTTTCTCCCACAGTCCTTGTTTGAAATACACAGTCCATACTTTTGCTTGTCTCTCTCATGTCCTTGTTAAAGTAGTGATTTTGGTTACTACTTTGATAAAGGTAGGCTGATTTGGTAGTCATAGATAGGTGAATTATTTGTTAGTCGTGAGCTATATAGTGAAATCCTTTCCCTGTGTAATCCTTTTAAAATGAAAGCATCAATAAAAAATGGTAAGACTGAGTCATTTATACTCAAATGGATGTACCTTCAGGACATCCTCATAAGTGAAATAAATAGGTCACAGATGTGTAAATATCATATCTTTTCTCTGGTATGAGAAAATGAAGATGTAAATGAGTTCTAGTATACATAGTAAATATTGTGAAATAGAAAATATTTAAAAGGAAAGAGGGTGGAGGGGTAAATAACGAGGGGAAAAAGAATGTTATTGCAATAAAAAAGGAAACAAAGCCTGTGTATGTAGAGGGTGAGTGTTGCAGGGTGCATGGGGTAGAGGAAAAAATGAGAATCAAGTCATGTCCTATTCTGGTACAAACTCTCAATGCTGAATGTGATCATGATGTGTATTCATAATGTACCAATAAAGATTGGAATTTAAAAAACTAACGCATCAAGTTATTCTCATGGAAAACAATGGTTAGTTATCATTTCATGGAGGAGAAAATGTTTCATCTGAACACGGAGTCAAGCTGAAAGAATTTCTTTCTCATAAAGTTAAGCATTGAACTATTTCATATACAAGCTGATTTTGGTCCAGAAAACCCTTTCTGAAGTTTTCGACTTTGATGTTGTCTCTTTGGGTATTTCTTATAGATGGAGGAATTAATTGAAGGTGTTCGCTGGGCCTTTATTGATATGTTGGAGAAAGAAAATGAGTGGATGGATGCAGGGACAAAAAGGAAAGCCAAAGAAAAGGTAAGGGTTCCTTTCTATAAAAGGTACAACTTGCGATTGAATGGTTTTTCGCGCTCGACATTGACTCTGTAGTTGATTTTTATATTGACTGAGCTAGTGGCTCTGAATAGACCTAAAGTTCGGTGTGTGTTTTGGATGAATGCACAGATCACATCACTAGGAATTAGGAGAAAAAGAAGAATGACTTTTTCTTCTCTGACTGCATTTTCCAATGCAGCATAATTCAGACTTCCCTTGTCTCCTAATTTCTGTCTGTAAGAGCTGAGTGGCTTTCTGCCTCCTGAATTCTGCCATCAGCCATCAATAGATACGGCAGAATGCAGAGCAGTGGAGAGCTGTGAGGAGGAGCTGGCAGAGGAGCCCTCAAGACGCAGTGAAGAAGAAAAACCCATATTGACTATATGTCCTTCTCCTCTGTACGTGACGTCTGGAGGTAAATTCTTCCCTATAATCAAGCAGATCTGCTCATTTTGCACCAATGATCCAAAGAGCACACTTACAAACTGCAGACTAGTGGGAGACTGCTGTGGGGGAATCAAAAAAACACTTCCTGATAGAAGGGGACATGTGCTTGGCCTGGTAAAGTTTTCCAACACTCCGCATCAAGATAAGGGAGTAAATGAGGAAAGTATTCCCAGCTGTGCTGTGTAGAATGCAGCCCATCTTGGATTCCAGGTGTTCGTACGGAGCTGGAGCGGAGTGGGCAGGACACATCTGCTGCCCTCTGCGTGGATGGCAGTCTGCAGCTGGGAGATTTGGAAATGGAGAGCATTTCTGCTTCAGAGAGGTGTTTGGAAACCTTCTTGTCCATAACAGTCACCTGGCTTGCTTGGGCCTCCTGTGGCTTCCATGTCAGGTCTGCTTTAGTGATCACCGGGGAACACTGGGATTTTAGTCTTCCATTTGACTGTTACCATTAGGGGGCCCAGGGAACTCGGTGTAGTCATAGTGACTCAGCCTCAGCACAAATATTTTCAAACTTTTCTTTCATTTTTTGAGATTCTAGGGTGAAAGCCAGCACCTCGCACATGCGAGGCAAGTGCTCCGCCATTGCATCACGTCCCATGCCCTGAGCACAAACATGTGTACTTTCTGTCAAGGAGCCCAGAGAGCACTGCACTCTGGAAATGCCTTTCTGGAAGCCGATTGTGCAGAAGCTTCACACGGATACTTTGGACCCTCAGTGCTCTGGAGATGGATTAAGCCTCCCACTGATATTTGTGTTAGTAGATCTAAAAAGGCTGTTCGCTGCTTGCAGTGAAGAGAAAACCTGGGTGGTTGGTGGAGGCAGGGAATATTGGAGAGAGACAAAGGTGTGTTTGGCTCCTTTCCCCCCTTTAAGATCTGTCAAAGCTGTCGCGAGGCATATAATGCCGAAGCTGATGCAGACAGGAGCACACTGGCTGTGTGGATGGCACGGCAGATGGGATGTTCAGTGCCAGCTCGTGGTATTGTGTTTTGTAGGTTTCATTTATTTGCCGAGCTGGCTTGTGGTACCTGGAACCGAATGTGGCCTTCAGTGGGCAACTGAGCCCTGGGCGTGTTAGCAGTGCTTAGGCTGACCTCTCGTGGTCTGAGGGCTGCACTTGTGCATTAGTGCCCAACACTGGTGTGGAGGGCCATTGTGAGGGTCTGTTTGCACATTGTGAATGGATGGCTGGTAGAGGGATGTTCTACGAAATGTGGTCATTTCCTTTCGAGGTCAGGATTGAGGTCAGCTCAGGGAGGTCTTCCAGGGTGAATTAGGGTCTGGGTGCCTTGCAGTTGGGCCCTCTGGGTGCAAGGCCTGTGGGTCCTTCTTGAAGGACTGTTCTCAATCCTTCTATTATTAGACGTATTTCTGTTGCCCTCTGAGTTGCTCTGCAGTCTTATTCTTGTATTTTATTTCAATGAGAACTGTCAGATTGTCTTCTAAAAGTTCGCTTTGAACACTCTGCTTCTTTGAGCTAAGTTCAACCTGCCAGGAACTCCTCTAGTTCTTCGACAGGTACAAATATCAAAGGCAATTGTCCTACTGGATCTCACTAAGTTCCCCAAGTATACCTTGTCGTTATGAGTTCAGAGCAGTTCGTTTAATAAAAGGCGAGAAAGAGAAGTGTTGTCCAAGGATTTTCAACAGTCCTTGGAGGCAGCTCTCTCCTTGGACCCAGGAAGATAAAGATTCTTTTTTTCCAAATTAAATGAGCTTGCAGTTCTGAGAGTGACCTCTGGGCGGAGCTCATAGTACTCACAAAGAGCGCGGAGAGCGGAATGCTTTTATGCAGCTTTCTACTCTGGGACTGTTTTTGAAAAATTGTGGTTTTTTTCTGGCCCTTTTTCTCTGCTGTCCTCAATTTGATTGCCTTTTAATAGTCAACAAGAAAGGAGAGTCTCTGCTTAATAATTCCTTGAATCTGAGATGGAAATCTCCGACTACCTTAGGGCTTTGTCTTTGTGATATGGAGTAGCCCCTGCATTAGGAAAGGATTTGCCTGCGTTCGAAGTGCAGGTGAACAATTTGCGTTGTCTTCCTGGTATGACTTGGCACCGTTCTATGGGCATGTGTTGTATGCAGTATATCACCCAGGCGGAAGATTTCTCATCAATAATAGTGCCCACACCGGGCCAATGCTGAGTCACTTGGCAACGCAAGGGGAGAGCTGAAAAGAATGTTCTGATTTGCAAGGGGCTGAAGCTTTTCTTTCCCTCTCCACGAAGTCCGGGACTGCAGCTAATTAAAGCGTCTCCTAAACGAAAGGTGTGGGCCTCAGTTTTCTGCAGGAACGGCCCTCCTGAACCCAGTGGTCCGTGCTCTCTCTCACTGTAGTGGTCTGAGGCCTGACCCTTCCACTGCCATGGCAGCGACCCTGTCTCCGAGGGGCAGTGTACCGATGTGGCTTTGTTGTGCTCGGTGCTGGGGTGATCACTGTGAAAGACAAATGAGGATGTCTCTGTTTCCGTGAAGGGTGAATCCGTTATGCCTGTCCCCCTGCCTCTTCCTGCTCATCTCTTCAGAGGTCGTGAGTGCTTTTGTGTTGTGAAACCTACGGTGTAGGTTTTGGGTGAAAATTTAGTATTATGAAATAACTACTGATTTTTGCTTAGGATTCTGTGTCCCCAGCAAGCATGTGCTCTTACAGAGCATACCCCTATTATTTTTCTGGTTGTCATGGCCAATAAATGAGTGGAAAAGCACATGATGTGGGGGCTTCCCCTGGAGGAGTCACCCTTCCGGGGTTGGAGAAGAGCTGTTCAAGGTCACTGCCCAGTGACTCTGAGGCCGGGCAGGGAGGGGCTGGGTGTCGCCTCTGGCTGCCTTTGGTTCAAATCAGGAGGAGCCACTTCCCTCCCCAGGTGAACTCACTTATGTAGTCCAAAGCTGGAAACTTTCGAAATTCCTGTTTGTAGTCTTCACCCTGGGAACCTGAGCCTGTCCGGCCATGCCCAGAGGAAAGTACCAGGATGGAACTTGCCGTGGCGTTGGCCTTGGCCACAGGCCGTGTAGCCTGTGTGTTCCCATTCTTAGGCAGGCGACTCCCATACACCAGCACTGAGTCAGGTGGGAGGAGTTCTGTTGCACAGGGCGAAACGGAAGTGTGCTCCACCTTTTCTTCTCTGTCTCTGAGCTCCACTGGTCTTGGGCTTGCATTTCCTCAGCTGTGCAGTTGTGACCCACCAGCCAGTGAGCTGCCGGAGCCCTGGGGCCACCTCAGCACAGCGGCCACTGGGAGCCTTCGGGGCTGCAGGCCCTCAGCACCCGACCCGGGCAGCCTCAAGCTCTGGTGTGGGCTATGCTCTCTTGGGGATGCTGAGGCTTCGTACAGCCTGGGATGCACTGTCCTTGTCCTCACCACGTCGCTGCACATCTGTCTGACTTGAGGCTGCAGGGTCCTGCATTTTGCCACGGGGTTTTCTCCTGCTGTGCTGTCCTTGCAGGGAAGGTGGGATTACTACAGTCTCCGTTAGCAGCCCTCAGCCATCAGCTGATGAGAGGAGGTCCACAGATGTCTCGGCTTCCTCATCCCTTTTATGTGTTCTACACGGTGGGGCTTCCCCAGTGGGCAGGAGCTGCTTGGCAAGAAGCCCTTTATTGACTTCTTCCCTCTCTCCTTGCTCTTTCCCGCGCCCCTCTCCAGTGAACAGCATGTACTTGAATAGTTGTCTCAGGGTTTGCTTCTAAAGTGTTCCCCAGCCGGCACACTGCCCCAGGGCTATGCTTTCTTCCCACGCTTCCTTTCCACTAAGGTGACATGCACATCATAGCCTCTGAGCGTTAGTCCAACTTCAGCAGTAACCCCAGTTCCACAGACATTTCCTGCACACTGAGGCCATGGCAGAGGCTAGGCCAGGAGCTGCAGGTTCTGACAGGGGATGATCCACATGGCCTTCTGCAGGGCCCTGCACACTGCTGGGCCGCAGGAGTGCTGCAGGTGCACTGTCATGGCACCGAGTGGGTGGCGAAGAATTCACGTCTGAGAGGCAAAGTGGCCCTGAGCATCCAGGGGAGGAAGCTTCCGAGCAGCCTGGGCCCCTGGATCAGGGAGAGCGTGCCCTACCCCTCCTTCTCTTCTCCTGTCCTGTCCCCAGGCCTTATCGTGGTCCATGTCCTTGAAGCCTGTGGGCAGGATTTCCTCTGAGCCTTTCTTAGCTTGGAAACCTAAACAGCTTTGCAACTGTACGCCCAGCAGCCCTTCTTTCCCTTGTTATCTTTGTTCCTGCTGCATGGTACTTGAGTCCATTTTAAATGGGCTTCTAGAGAAAGGGAGAGGTGTCAAAGTGCCTCCTGCTCCTCCGTGTTACAGATCCTAGCATGTCACAGAACCGCTGCTCCCACCTCTGCCCCAGTGTGCACGGGGTCCCAGAGGGCCCGACAGCCTCGAAACTGCTTGGCTCTTCTGGATCCTCCATGACATGGAGCCAAGTGTCCTCCTCCTTCCCACTCGGTGTCCCTCCCGGCACACAGGCCGGCGCAGTGGCCTTCACACCTGGCTGTCCTTCCTCCCACTGGCTTTCCCGGGAGGAGCGGAAGGAGGCCGCACAGACCGTGCACAGACCGCCAGCTCAGAAGCAGCTTCTACACCTTCTTGGCTGACTCGACCACTTCACCTCTCCCATCTTCAGTTTTCATATCTGCAGAATGGGGAGCTCATTACCTTCTCATAGGCTGGTCACTGTAAAGCCAGTGGGACTTCTTGGAGCATGGGAAAGGCCCTCCACAGCGCCAGCGGCTCTTACTGAACTGCTGCGCTGTGGCGGCAAGAAGACCCGGGTGGCACGAGCTGGCGGGAGGAGGGCCTCGGAAGGCTGCTCGGAAGCTTCCTCCCCTGGATGCTTAGGGCCACTTTGCCTCTCAGACGTGGGTGGCATGAGCTGTGGGTCCGCTGTGTGTATTTGGGCTGTGGAGCTTTCCATAGGAAAGTGACCACCGAGTCCCACTCACTTCTCTGATGCCCACCTCCCAGTACCGCCCTTGAGGAGAAGATTGTTTCCCTCCAGTGGGGTTTAGATTTTCTGATTTTGAACAAATTCACTATTGTCTTGTTAAAAAATGTGTTTTAAACCCAAAAACAAATATCTGATGTAAGTGGAAGTTTGAGGCATGTATTTATCAAAGATGTATTCCATCTGATGCCTTATCGGGGCGAGTTTAATCACGTTCCCATGTTCCTGTACCTCCTGTAAATGTTGCCATGGGGAAACGTTTAGGTCATCGGTTCTCACCCTTGTGTGTAGGTCCACAGCGCCGGGAGAGCTTCTTGAAATGTGAGTTGCCGGCTTCTCCCTGGTTGGGCGTTATTGACACACTAGGTCTGCGTTGGGGCCCACAATTTGCATTTCTTCTTTTTCCATGGCACTGGGGATGGGTTGCAGCAGGGCCTTGACCATGCGAGACAGGTGCTCTGCCACTGAGCTGCGCCCGCAGCCTGCGTATTCAGTTTTCTGACAAGGCTTCAGGTGCTGCTGCTGCTGCTGCTGCTGCTGCTGCTGGTAATTGTGGGAGGCCAACACCCTAAGAACACTAGATTATTATGCACGAGAAATTCCACGACTGCAAGGCTGTGTTAAAAGACCTGCTGACATCGCTTGAGTGATTGCTTTGTCTTACTTGTAGTTTTCTCTAGTTAGCATCTCTCCCAGGTGAGGGTCCTGAGTGAGTACAGGACTCACTGAACCTAACCAGGCCACCTAATCCACTGAGCTCCATTTGCCAAAAAGTTCCTCTGGATGGTGAGCTGAAGGCTCTCTCTTGGCAACTTCTGCCCCTGACTCCCCATCTGTGCTTAGGAACTATGCAGAACAAATTCCCACATAATGGCCCTTATAATTAATTTGTGAAGATATTTCAATGTTTTTCTGTTGCAGATGAAACATTTCCAGTGTTCCTCATGTAAAATGAGCACATACTATATGCCAGGCTCGATATTCTAAACACTTCACAGGTACGAATGGCCTCAACGCCACGATACCTACGAGGGAGGTACAGTGATTTTTTTATGGATGAGGAAACTGAAGCACACAGAGGGCAATCAAACTTGGCCAAGGTTGTGCAGCTAGTAGATGAGAGAGCTGGGACTCCATCTCTGGCAGGCAGGTTTCACAGTATTTTGCCCATAATGCCAGTGGGTCTGGAGTCATGGTCCTCAGATCAATGGTGTTGATGTCACCTAGAAGTGCAGATCTTTGGCCCCATCCAGATCCATAAAAACTCTGAGAGGGTACCTAGGTATCTGCAGTTGAGTTGGCCCTTTGTGGGCTTCTAAGGCAGGCAGAGGATGAGAGCCAGTGTTCTGTGCTGGGTGCTGGTGCTTTGCCCTGCTGGCTGCTTTCCACATTCGAACATCCTTTGAAAGCTCACTTTTTTTTTTTTTTTTTTTTTGAGACAGGGTCTCGCTTTGTAGTTCAGGCTGGCCCTGAGCCCAGCCTCAAACTCAGATCACAGCAATCTTCTTGTCTCTGCCTCCCGAGTCATGGGATGACAGGTGTGAGCCACCACGCCCGGCACTGTGGTATGTGGTACTGGTTGCTGCTGGGGTGAGTCTCCATACCCAGTATTGTTATTTGGTTACCGGGGATTGAACCCTGGCCCTTGCACTTGCAAGACAGGTGCTGGAACCACTGAACTAAATCCCCGGCCCTGAAAGCTCACTTTTAAAGCCTTTGTTTTGCATACAAATTATATTAAGAAATCTGAAGTTGATATTATGGCTATCTTTTCCCTTCAGCCATGCATGTTATTACTGGCTCGTAGTCAGTTAATTTCCAGGTCTTTCCCCCCACCCCTTTAATCTGACAGGATCTATTGGTAATCCCTCTTGCTCTAGTCCTAAAATTGACATTAAAAAAAAAAAACTCTCATCCCCAAATGTCACATTTATTCTATTTTTAAAAAAATTTTTTAATCTTTATTGGTACATTACATAAATGCATCATGATTGCACTCCATAATGAGGTTTTGTACCAGTATAAGACACAACTTCATTCTCATTTCTTCCCATAGCCCTACCCACCCTACCGCCCCCCATACATAAAATTTGTTTCCTTACTTTTTTGTTACAATCTCATCATTTTTCCCCCTTCTCCCTATTTTACATTGAGCATTTTCTATTTCACAATATATAACATACAATTCTAAGACTCATTTACATCTTTATTTTCTCATACCAGAGAAAAGATGCGATATATACCTATCTGTGCCCTATTTATTTCACTTATGAGGATATCCTCAAGGTATGTCCATTTAAGTAGAAATGATTCAAACTTATCATTTTTTATGGCAGAGTAATACTCCATTCTGTAGAAGAACCACAGCTTTTTTATCCAATCTCCAGTTGATGGACACTTGAGTTGTTTCCAAGATGTAGCAATCACAAATTGGGCTGCTA
>PVIR01000882.1:134739-146117 GCA_004026965.1 Petromus typicus | reverse complement strand
TAAAATATGTTTCTGTTATATGGCATTTTACATGAAAAAATACTTTCCAAATTGTGCCAATTTCTACTCTCACTAATTGTGTATGAATTCTAATTATTGCACATCTTCACCAACCACTCCCTATTGCTATGTTTAAAGAAATCTTGCCAATATAAATAAGGTAAAATGTTTGTACATCAGAAATTTTAGTTTTCATTTCTTTTGCTACTATGCAGCTGAACACCATTTGATATTTTAATTGCTCTGTTGCAATTTTCTTTACAGAAATACCTGTTGACTTTTTTTACCTGTATGTCAGTTGTATTGTTGGCATTTTGCTTACTTTTCTGGAATTCTTTATATTATTGTTGATATTAAAGTTTGGTCAGCAGTGTGTATGACAGCTATGTTTTTTAGTTTTCTAATGATATTTTAATTTTTTTTAGTGTTTTAGGGACAGGGTCTCACTTTGTAGGTCAGGCTGGCCCTGAACTCACTATGTAGCCTGGGATAACCTTGAATTCACAGCAATCCTCTTGCTTCTGCCTCCTGAGTGCTGGGATTATAGGCATGAGCCACCACACCTGGCACTGTGGTATATGTTACTGGGGATCGAACTTGGGACTCTGTGCTTGCAAAGCAGATGCCAGAACTACTGAGCTAAATCCTTGGCCAATGATATTTTTAAGTTCATGAATAGGTAATCTTCAGTTCTGCACATATGGCTTTCTTAATATTTTCCTCTATGATTATACTTTTTGGCTTATTATTATGAAAGATTCTTGTACTTCAAAGTCACAAAGAAAAACTTTTACATATTCTAGAATTAAAAATTATCTTTTGTTTTTTTAAGAATTTATTTGGCATTGATGTTTACTGTTGATGTGTATTCATCAGCTCTCTGTTGCTACAACAAATACTAGAGATGATTAACTAATAAACATAAAGAATTCATTTTGGTTTATGGGTTCAGAACTCTCAGTCCACAGCGAACTCCCTCACGGTTCAGGGCCTGATTACAGTGAGGGACCATGTAGATGAGCAAACCAAACACTAATGAGGAGCAAACGAGGAAGAACGGACAAAGGTTCAGCGAGACACTGCGGTCGTTGAAGCCCCCCATGGACACACTCTCAAGAACCTAAAGACGCCCCTGGGCCTCATCTCCTAAGGACTCCAGCAACTCCTGATGGTGCCATGTTGGGGAGATAGTTGACCACAGGGCCCATTGGAGCTACTCAAGATCCAAACTGCAGTATAGGTGAAGAAGGGAGAGATCTTAAATTTCCGCTGTACGCACAGATACTCTTCTTGACGCTGGTCAGCACTGTAACAGCACTGATCTAGAAGGCTTTCTGATTGTGTTCCCTATCCACACAAAGATCTATTTGCTCAGTGTGTGCAACTAGACTTTTGCTTACTCTGTGCTTTCAGTGCAATATTGGATGTGTAACAGTTTCTTAATCCTCATTTGGGGAAAGAATAAAGAATATAGAGCTCAGTGGAACTGCTTAAGAAATGAGAGATGCTGAGCATCGGAGTGCAGTGACGGGGAAGGGTGGGCATTGACTTGGATTGGCTGACAGACTCAAGGATGGGGAGAGCGTCAGCCACAGAGGCAAAATGATGGATTTTTTGGAACAGTGATACATAATGCAAAATTGCTATTTGAGTTAGCCCTTTCCATCTCCTGAGCCATCGGTAAATGTCAGCCACACAGTAGTGCCTTGGTGTTTGGATGGTTTCCACTGAGGAGTAAGGCATGAGAATAAAGAGGAGAGACATTTTTAGGAATCATAATGCAGAACAGTGGTCAAGAATTCAAGAGGAGCAGGGCATTTGGTCAAGAAGAATGGAGGATAATGTGAGTGCCGCCCTTCAGAAGCAGAAGGGAGGTGGAGGCCACGCTGGGTGTTTGCTCTTAAGCAGCTCCAGATCATTTTTACTGAGCTGCTAAAGGAAAAGTTATTGTTGTTCTGCACAACCACAATCCCATTGCAGTCTTATCACTCCTCTAATTCAGAAGCTCCTACAGAGAAAGCTTTATTAGGCCTTTGTTCTCCTCTTTCACTTTGAATTACAGGAAAAAGCCCCAAATTCTTAGAGCTGTGCTCAGTGCTGCACAGAATCTGCTTCCCGCCCCTGAGGTACTTGGGCTGAACTGATCGGGCACCTTCTGGCCCCCCGGCCTGTGTCAGTGTTGCTCCCTGTGCATGACGTCAGCGTGGAGGAACCTCGAGGACTGAGGCTGATCAGGAAAGTAGCCTGAGCAGAGCCTTGTGTGGACCACTGTTGATTTCCACACTCACCCACTCCTTGAGTGGACAGTAGCCACTGCGGGGTCATGGCCCTGCTCCGGTGCCTGCAGTATCTTAGTAGAGGTTGGAGAAAAAGGGTTGAAAGGCCACACCATGAGCATAAGCATTGATTTCAAGGTGCTAAGGCACTTACATGTAATGAAGGACTTCCAGTAAAATTTATGTTTACTGTTATAGGGGCTTTTGATACAATGATCTGTCTTTATCTTGCCCAATTTAGGGTTTGTTTCACAGAAAGACAGAGATATATTCAGTAGCTGAGATGCCTCATTAGAAATTCATCTGAAGCACATTCTAGGGTTATATTGTTAGATGCACAGAACAAAATTTATTGATATAAATCTAATACTATCCTTCACTTAAGAAATCTTCCTTAATTTACTGAATGGAAATCATCCGTATACTATGGAGAAAAAGAAATGCAACAAAGATTTCAAAGTTTGCCTCCAACTTTAAAGTATACACTTATGCATTTTACTACTTTTTCTTTCAAAGGTAGTAGATCATTTACTAAAACCTATATGTAAGTATTAAGACATGAGTTAAGAGTGCATTTTAAGATAAATGATGGTGATGACCATTGTGAAGATCTGTTTTTATAAAAAAGAAATTTAGAATTATGTACATAGAAAATGTGTAAACTTACGAAAAATCTTTATAGATGCAATACAGAAGCCACTTTATATTTCTCAGAGGGAGAAACTGGAGCACTGAATGTACAACTCACATTGTAATCGGTTCCCATTGAATTCCTTGGTAAAATCTCTTGCAGTCCTCACTGGCCAGGTTCACTACTTTTTTCTCTCTACTCTCACACTGTTGTTGGCAGTTCCATTATACAACTTAATAATTCACATTATACCAACACCATAAGAGCAAAACAGACATTATTGCTTACGGAGGAATGAACAGGCACAAAGTCAATGCTTAAATGAAGTGAGAAGTAAAATTCTCAATTACACACAAAAGAAAATCTTATGTCCCGATCAGTCAGATTGTGATCACTGTTCAAAGCATTTTCATGAATTCATGAGTTAACAGGAGCTTTTCAGGAAAAAAGAAAGGTGAAAAGAAGGAAACCAAAAAAGTGAAAGAAAGCATAAAAAGCAAAAGAAAGCAAGAGAGGAGAAAGAAAAGGGCAGAAGAATGGGAAAGGGGAGAAGGAAGAAAAGATAGAAGAAAGAAAAAAAATTAGAAATATGAAGTACAAGAGAAATGGTCTGTCTTTAAGAGTTAATTTCATACTTCATGGAAAGAAAGGCCTTTGAATAAAAATTATGCATTTTAGGGAAATAACTCCTACATTTTAATAACTTTCCTATGTACCTATGCTAATTATTTCATAGGTGATAACAGATGCTCTATTAATTAAGTCAAAAAAATTCTGAGGCGCGTGATCTGTGAACCATGTTTTGATAAAAAATTAGAGTAGGGTTCTCCTTTCAAAACAAAGCCTGCTTCTTACAAATACAATGTTTCTGGCTTTTTCATAACTGACCTGGTTTTCACCTACATACGAAAATTGAGATTAAAATGTGGTGTAAATAAAGAGTATGGTTCTCTTTACTTCTCTTTTTTAAAGAGAACCCTACTCTTTCACCCTACTTTGATTAAAAAATAAGTGTTAAAAACCAAAACAGACCACAGCATGAAAAACCTATGTCTGATGGGAGCTCCAAATATGAGGTGGAAATATTCTTTAATCCCGTTTGTACCCTGTGCAGTAATGTATTTTTTCAAGTCATCAAACAAACAGTCTCATGGGAAAATGGGAATTTGGTCCTTGGAGGAACAAAGGAGGATGATTTAGTCAGTCACCAAGTACTGTAACATCTTCTTTCTTTACACCACATTTTAATCTCAATTTTCGTATGTAGGTGAAAACCAGGTCAGTTATGAAAAAGCCAGAAACATTGTATTTGTAAGAAGCAGGCTTTGTTTTGAAAGGAGAACCCTACTCTAAGCCGTCATGCTTGGGAGTGACATAACAGGATGAGAAAATACAGTTAAGTTTATTAAATTCAGAAGCAAAATCACCACTCCAAGCTTTATGCTTTATCCTGATCCAAGATGAAGAACTGTTTGTCTAGTAAGGAGGGACTGCGTGGAAGTTTGGGAAGCGTGTGGGTTTAGGAAGTGTCCTGGAGCTGATCTTTAAATGCTCTGTGTCTAGGTTTCGTCCAACAAGGGACAGCTATGAGATATTTCATTACAAGAATGCCTGACAGTCAAAAGCTGAGTAATGCTGAGGTCCTTGCCTATGATACAAAGAACTTCTCAATGTGAGTTTCTTCCACTCCAGTTTCTTTCATCTCCTTTTATGTCAGATTACTAACAGTGTTAACTATAATTTTATTTACAAATTTGCCACAATTTAAAATGATTTGGTAAGGTACTTCTCTTCACAAGTAAAGAAATTGTATTTTCTTTTTTAAATTGTAAACTGACTCTGGGTCACGTATTTCTTGTTGGGATAAAACCAAAGAAAGATGAGGGCTTTAGATGGGAATGGAATTATCTGGACTGGCCAGGGAGCTAAGCGAAGGACAATGAGTATTTCCAAGAGACAATGACATACATGATGTTTTTCAGCTCTCCTCTGGGACTGATGCTTAAGTCATTCACTTGGGACTAGAGCAAGTGCTGCAAATGAGTTATCTTTGGCAAAGAAATTTGTTGAATGAAACAAATTATTCTTGCGAGTTAATATGTTTACCTTTAATGGCTTTCTTAGTGTTTTTACTATTACATGCAAGGAAAGCAAAGGCTAACTGTTAGGAATACCATTTCATGATGCTAAAGTTCAAAAATAGTTTTTGGTACAAATAATGAATGAATGGCTTGATTTTACTGTCAATATTTTTCATAGGTAATACTAATTTACCAGACAAAAATGTCATGTTTTAAGAATCATGAAATTTAAATCATAAGCTTCAAAATGAAGATATAGTTTTTGAAAATTGAAAATAGCAAATACCTATTCACATCTCATGGGTAGACCATCAAAATGCTCAGGTACTTTGAGAAAATCTAAACTCTTGGTTCAATTTTTTTTTTAAATTTTTTTTTAGTTTTTTGAGACAGGGTCTCACTTTGTAGCTCAAGCTGGTCCTGAACTCTGCAGTCCTCCTGCCTCTGCCTCCAAAGTGCTGGGATTACAGATATGAGCCACTATGCCCGGGCAGTGAGTCACCACACCTGGCATTGTTGTACGTGGTTACCATTACTGGGGATTGAACCTGGGAACTTGCGCTTGCAAGACAGGCGCTGGAACCACTGAGCTAAATCCCTGGCCTCTTGGTTCAATTTAAATTAAATATTTATTTGTAAAGACCTTGAAAGTATCTTGGGTAGTTTTACTTCCAATTCTTAGCCACTGAAAATGAGTTCCACTTCTCAGCAGAATCTGTTCTGTGGACTCAGCAGAAGGATTAGCCTTCTGGTTTTCAAAAGAAAACAATCAATATCCATAACGCATGGCATCGTTAGTGCATTTTACCTGAGAAATAATGTCGAGGTCCAGATAAAGGAATACTTCCACCAACTTGTCCTAAGGGTTGGATTTATGAGACCTTTGAAACCAGCCTAACACCCAAAATGGGAATGGTGAGAAAATATCTCTTCCAAGTTTTAATTGGATCTCTTTGTTTCCAGAGTTATGGCAAATGTCCATTTGATAATGAGCCATATCTTCGAAACAAAGACAGAAATATTCCTATATCTGAAGACAGAGTTTTGTTGTTATTGTTGTTGTGTATTTCTTTTTGAAACTGGGCCTTCCACTTTGCTCAGGCTGGCCTCTGGGTCTCTAATTTCTGGGCTCCAGAGATTCTCTTGCCTCTGCCTCAGCCTTCGTCCTAGCCGGGACCAGAGTCACACACCACCCTACCTGTTCCCAGGGAACATTTGTAAACTTCAGAAAATTAGCATGTATTTAAATGAATAAATTATTTTGAAGTTATTTAAAGTATTTTAAACTTTAACTTGTTTAAAGATTTGATGTGCACCCATGGCAAAAAGACAGAATTTGTTTTGTATAGTTGATGAATATTTGTGAATGTATATTTGGTGAAATATATCGACTGATAAAAACAGCATTCACACATATGCACAAAGACACACTCACACACACACATATATATTATTATTATTAGTTATTAGTTAGGTTTTAGCCTTAAAGACTTATAAAAACATACACACTGAATGTGTAATGTAAAATTAGATTTTGGTTTCAGCATTGATAAAGCATTACAGTAGACTATATATGTAGCCCGCGTGACTATGGTATTCTCTGAGAATTACTGAATTCCTAATAGCAATCACTTTTGGCTTCTTAAATTAGCCCAGTGGCTCCTCAAGGACCTGCTCATTGTGCCGAGTCAGCGCTACAGCTCAGTCGCTTCTCTCGGGCCAACCGCAGCCGTCGCCGCGCGGTGCTCGGTGCTCGGTGCTCATGCTCGCGGGACTCACCGTTTACTTCATGGTGCCCCGAGCATGCGAGCACTCAGTGGCCGCGAAACCCGTGGGGGAGCCAGTGCTCGGCCGGAGTGCCGACTGTGCAGCCCGAAAGAAAAGTGCATCCGCGGGGGGACACCAGGGAGGGCTTCGGCCTCACGCGTGGAGCCTGCGCGGTGCGGTGGGCGAGGTCGCTGCGCGGGACACGGCGCGGGAGCCAGGGCGCGGCCTCGCTCTCCCCGCTCCATCTCCTGGACCTCGGCCCGGGTCTGGGGTCTTCCGCGTCCCGAGGTGCTGTGGGAAGAACGCGTCCCGCCGCCTGTCCACGTCCTCATGCGCCCCTCTCGTGTCCACCTGTCTTCCGGCCCTGAGAAGCCCAGCGCGCAGCTAAAATCTGTTTTGGTGACTCACACGGGCTCAGCCTCGACGACCCTGACAACGCTCCAGACTAGAATCTGAAGCCAGAACACGCTCCCGCCAGTGAAATAAAACACCCCAGACCCCACTCGAGTCGGGGCACGAGGAATGCCAGCACCAATATTCCCACACCATTCACCCACTGGAGACGCGCAGGTGTCACCACGACACGTCACTGTCAGTGCTGCCACCACCTGACTGGGCACAGGTGTCTTGTGCGGCGCAGGCCCTTGACGGACACACTGCCGCCTGGAGAAAAGGCTGCTCGGCCCGGGCTGATCTGCGCTCGCAGCCGAAACTTGGCCTTGTATCGCAGGCAGGAGTGGAGAATCCGCCTCTGTTGCTCTGAGTGCACCTCGGAGTCCAGGACTGGAAGTGAAAGTGCCCAGGAGCTCCTCCCCCGAGGCCCGGCTTCCTGCAGGGCAGGCACCTGCCACCGCACCACGGGGGGCTCAGGGGTGTCCTGGTTGGGTCCAGGCGGCTGGGGGACAGCCAGGTCTAAGGTTGGGCGAAGGTTCTCACTTCGCGTGTTGTACTTTAGTGTTTGAAGTAAAGATCTCACCAGCTGATTTTAGTTTTATAATCCCCAAGGAAATAAAGCCATGTTAAGTGAAATAAAACGCTCTCCACCTGTGGCTTTTCCCTGTCCAGGGAAAGGCCAGGGAGCCCCGTGGGTCGACGAGAGAAGAGATCTTTCCGCTCCTCTCGGCTGCGTCCTCCGTGAGGGAGCACAGACCTGCGCCGCCTTCCTCAGGAGAAACATTCTGGATGCGTCCGGACCGGACACCAAGTGTTCCCTGGTGACACAGCCAAAACTTTGCGTTTATTTAGCCAAGTCCGAAGTTGGAAGGCAACTATGTGAATGGCACTGAATTTAAATCTGGGATATAGGCACCAGACCCAGGAAGTCATCTTGTGCCTGGTTCAGTTTGCTACTTGTGACATCAGTTCATCTTTCCAGCCTTCTCTGGAGGCAGCAACCTAATGACAGATGGGCTTATTAGTCCCAGATTGGAGTCAACTGTAAACCTGATCCATGCAGTTATTTCTTTATGAACTGTCGGTCATGATGTAAATCTGGGTTCAGTGGCCCACACTTGATGAACTTGATCGCTGACTTGTTCTAACAGATACAATCCTTTTCAGTATTATCCTGAACATATATTTCCATTTACCTATCATGCTATAGCACCAGGACATCGTGGATTAACTCCCTTGCAGAATTCAAGTTAAATGAACTGTTCTTCAAGCCCCAAAGTAGAACAAATGAATTTCATTTGTCATAATTTCATGTGAGGATGCTGCCTAACCATTATTAGTTACTGTTTTATTCCCTCAGTGTTTCAAAGTTCACTCAAAAAAATCTCTAGACAGAGATTAGAAAGTGTCTTGGCTTTCGACATTCCTTTTACTTTCTATTTGAAACCACAAATGTGCAAATGTATCTGCTCAGCATCACTCTCTTGCCATCTTTGTTACACGATTCCTAAAAGGCAAGCAGCAGTTTGAGCAATCCCAGTCACCTGTTTGAGTTAAAACACCACAGGTTGGAAATGGAGACTTGAACGTATTTCAGGTCCTTGAGACTCAAGTCCATTTATTTAGTAGTGTTTATCTTGTGGAATGTGGGACCATCCAATGTTTTTGGACACTTATGCAAGATGATAACTGGTGGTCCACATAATACATAACTCAACCCTTAAATGGTAAATGGAGTGGACAGACTTCCAATAGTCACTGCTGAGCTTCTTGTCTGTAAATATACCCTGAGGCCATGCAACAAATTCAGTTTAGGAATTTGGGGTCTGTCCCAAGTCGTATGACTTCCTTCCTCTTCAGGTCTGTCAGCACTAGATAGTATCCCCACATACACATGTATGAACACCTAGATCCACACATTGTATCTGTCCACATGGGAAATGGAGCCCAGGAAGAACGACCGACGATGTCCTTTCATGTGCTGGGGGCCATGTGGCCAGGAGTTCATCATGGGCTGGACAAGTAGGCTCTAGAAAGATGTGCAGATTCCTAACCTGAGTGGAGAAGCCTGCCTTGCCAGGGGTAAAACCATCCTGCCTAACACTGCCTCTTGCTCTTTGGCATCTATTTATATTTGCTTATCATTGCAGTAGCTCCCAAACACAACCAGAAGCGTGTTTCCTTTCACTTTTTACATAATATTTATCCTGGGGTTTCTCTCCTGGAACATTCTTATGATCTGAGAACTGTCTCTATACTCATTCTTCATCATTTGCCTCTTTTGGTCTTTGTATGCTATTCTTCTCTTACTATCATAGCCACAGACACACACAACCACCTCACAAGCCTCTCAGAAGAGGTGATGAGCCATCTACCACATTCACTGTTTTGCATATGATAAAAATAAGGATAATTACTGTGGAATTTGCACAAAATTGTATGAAAGTAAAAAGGGAGGTTACGAGTCAGCTCAGCAGTTTTGCCTTTCAATTCCCTACCCACCTACTGTGAAGCCTCATTTGCCACTTCCTTGTAAAATCGATCTGTGTTTATTCTTGGAATGCAGGACTTTGCTTATTAGGACTGCATAGGTGTAGAGCAAAAGCTGAGCTCTGTCCTTAGTGTTCCCCCACTAATACACAGAGTCAGTAGAGCCAAAGGCACAAATACCAAAAATCCACACACCGACAGGCACACAGAGAAGATCAGAAATATTACCAGTAGGCCTCTAGGATTCCACTCTGATTTCTCCTGTGACAGACACATTATGGCTTCTACCAAAACCATCAACCATTTGCTGTTAATTTTATATATTTACATAGTGTAGCTATTGATCGTGAACTTAACTACAAGTTCTTTGAAAAAGTATTTTCTTTTTTAAAAATATTGTTGTATGATTTTTAAAAAATAAATCCTAACAGAAATGGGTAGGTGAAAACAGAATTCTTAACCTCCATATTCTCCAACCCAGGCTCTTCAGTCTCCTCAGCCTCACCATAATTGAAAATGGAAACTTACTGGGAAAAATTGGCCTACTCAAAGTTTGGCAAAAAACTTAAAGGTGCTTGTCTTAGATATTTTGGGCTAAGTATCCCTGGATCGACTTTAAGAATTCTTGTGCCTAACAGACTGCAGTTTATCTGGGGAAATGTTTCAGGTTGCTTGGTAGGCTGGACAACCCATATTTACAGAGAAATCTTGGTGATGTCCTTTTTTTTTTCCATCAGTAAGCCCAGTATCAGCAGGCACAAATCCCACGATTCTTGGAACAGAGAGAGAACTTGATTTTCCTACTTGACGTAGGAACCATTAAGGAAATTAATGGTTCCAGTGTGTATGTAATTTCACAATCAGTGAAAATGTGTGAATTGTGCTAGGATTCATTACCACTGAGGTCTAACAGCACTATTTGGTAACAATGCCATAAAAATTGTTCCCTCTTTATCTTACAACAGCTTCATAAAAGGTGGTGGCAACTCTACTGCAAAGGGCCCCAGATCAGTGACATATTTTAATGTGTAGAAAGAGAAAAGAGAAAGGAAAAATTGGACAAGGCCTATTTTTAAATACTACAAACTTTCCTAGTTAACATTAACAAAACTTGATCATATAAGTGCTGAAAATCTGTAGTACTTGAAATCTTCTTTTTTTAAATTTTTTAATCTTTATTGGTACATTACATATATGAATCATGATTGCACTCCATAATGGGGATTTATACCAGTATAAGACACAACTTAATTCTCATTTTTTCCCATAGTCCTACCCACCCTACCGCTCCCTCATATGCATAAAATTTGTTTCCTTACTTTTTTTGTTACAATCTCATCATTTTCCCCCCTTCACCTTATTTTACATTGAGCATTTTCTATTTTACAATATATAACATACAATTCTAGGACTCATTTACATCTTTATTTTCTCATACCAGAGAAAAGATATGATATGTATCTATCTGTGACCTATTTATTTCACTTATGAGGATATCCTCAAGGTATGTCCATTTAAGTAGAAATGATTCAAACTTATCGTTTTTTATGGCAGAGTAATACTCCATTCTGTAGAAGAACCACAGCTTTTTTATCCAGTCTCCAGTTGATGGACACTTGGGTTGTTTCCAAGATGTAGCAATCACAAATTGGGCTGCTATAAACATGGGTGCACATATGTCACTGTGATATGAGTCTTTTAATTCTTGTGTGTATATACCTAGCAGGGCAATGGCCAGGT
>PVIR01000882.1:73514-134639 GCA_004026965.1 Petromus typicus | reverse complement strand
AGTACTTGAAATCTTACCCTGTAGTATTTGAAATCTTCTCCTAAGCAAAGTTTAGGAAAAGGATCTTTATATATAGATCCAAATAAAATTAAGTAGAGGTGATTAACAAGAATTTAATTCAAATAACTGAATAGTATACCAGTGTTTCCTACTTAACTTGTCTGCACTGTACAGTGACTTGTTACTTGCCTGCAAAGGAGAAAGAACCACAGAGGAAGAGTGGGGACAGAATCACTCTGGCTTCAGTCACTCAAGAGTTTGCAAAATGCTCTCTGCTACTTGCCTGATTCCACTTTGGACTTTGCTTATCTGTAAATACAGTGTGCATTGTCTGTAATATGGGTTACTTCCCTTTTCTTTTGCAAAGTAACCAACACTTAGATTCCATTTTACTCATGAAAGAATAAGAAATAAAATAGTGAGAAATGTTGGCAAAGTTTTAGTGGGAAAAGGAACTTCTTACTTTCTTAGTGGGCAAATGAGCTAGTAAAACCAGAATGAAAATCTGAATGGAGATTTCTCAGAAAAATAAAAGTAGAAATTCTATTTGACCTATGTATTCTAGGTATCTTCCTGAAAAATTTAAGGCATCATATTCCAGTGATGCAGGTATATCCATGTTTATAGCACCAGAACTTATAATTGCTAAGTTGGCCTATTTGTACATCAACAGATGAACTGATAAAGAAAATGTGTTTGTACACAATTGAATACTAGTTTAATATAAAAGAAGCAAATGTTAGTTATTTGCAGGAAAATTGTTGCAAGCTGAGATCATAACATTAAGTAAAATAAATCAGACACACAAGCGTAAATATTGCATAGTTCCTCTTATATAAGAAATCTAAATTATTAATAAATCCATAAGCATATTAAAATAGATAATAGAAAACAAAGAGATAGAATTTTTGCAAGTGGGAAGGAGACGGAGTGAGGGGGAGGGGAAGGATGGGGCAGAAAAGGGAAAGGATTTAAGATGGGATATGTACATGTAGCAACTCCCCATCCAGCCGGATTCCTTGTGTATTGAAAACATGCAGGACTAAATTTGGTTTTAAAAGATAGGTCATTCTTTAGCTGATAGAAACTAAGAAGTCATATGATCTAAAACAATTTAGTGGGTAAATCTCTCAGAAAATGTTCAAGGTCAAGTGTTGCCTGCTTGGCTCCTTTTGAAGAAAAACATACCCTTCACGCTTTCTTTTGATTTGTCCCACTCCGAAAGCAGAGACATGCTTTGGAAATTCCTGGTCTGCACAGTCATGGGACCAGAGCTGCCATTCCTAGTGAGTGTCAGTGTTTAGGTGGAGACAGTGCCAGAGGGAGGAGGAGCAGTCCTCACTTGATGGGAAGAAGCTCTCCCAGGTAAGAGCAAAGCTTCTGATTCATTCCATTGGACATCCACTCTTGATATTATCAGTTACAAAAATTTCTTTTTGCCTGAAAAATCTACTTGTCTTCCTACTGTATAGACATGATAATGTCAATCAAAACTTGCCAATTTGGGGTAGGATATGCTCCACTTGGGATTAACCATGTAGTGCCTCCCAGGTAACAGGCTCACCTTTGTAACAAAAAATTTAAAGGTATCTTTAGGAACATCTGTACAGATCTGTGCCTCCTGGATGAAGACACTTCATGCTCACACCTACACACACACTCACCATTCTGCAGCCTCGATGAGTACTGCGTGTTAGCCATTCATAGACTCACCACTGACTGTGTTAATCATACAATTTAAATACACATTGCCAAGCCAGAGTGTCATTCCAACGAACGCATAGATCGCCGGTTTCATCAGAAGCTCTTTCCTCCAGTGAACGGGTTAAACTACTGCTGTCAGATTGAGTATAATTAGTGCTGCTGATATGCAAAGAATTGCTCTGTCAGGAAATGTCACTGTCACAGAGTGCTGCTCCTTGTCTGCATTCAATTTTCTGTCTGGCTCAGAAAATTTTAATAACAGGTTGGAATTCACATGTAAAATTTTAACCAATTTTCATAAAAATACCTTATTTCATTTTCACTTTGCTCTGCTATAATCTTTGGTTGTCATAAAGTAAGATACTAAACATTCTTATTTCCTTAACTTTCATTGCCTTTTGTCCTTTGAAGATAGATGCTTATAGTTCTTTTTTTTTTCTCTGAGTACTTTTCAAATCTTTAATAGAATTTTAAATTTCACTGAAAATGACATAGGAAAAAAAGGGGCCAAGAGGAATCAGCAGGTTGCATAAAGGTAGCAGAGCAATGACTCCCATAGATCTCAAGAAGGAGAGTCAATGCCCGTTTGCATTTCAGAAGCTGTCCTTACTTACTAAGCATCTGGTTTAGGGACTGTTGTTCAGGGAGGTGACTTTGAGAGTCAGAGGTGAAACCTCCAGTGGCTGCTAAGTCCTTCCAGGAACGCAGAGTCCTGAGTGCCCAGTGTTATTTTAATCCCATCTTGCAGTTGAGAAATGTAATTTCGGAAGAGGAGAGAAGTGAGATCTCAAAAAAGTCAGCCATAGGAAGCATGAAGAGCCGACACTTCCTTCAATATTTCCTAACACCCAAAATAAAGGCTCCTAACAAGGAGCAGTACAAATACTGAAATGAATTCTTTTGAAAGCACTTAGAGTTGAGGATAAAGAAAAATATCCTGGAATTGTTAAATAGTAACAGGCAGAAACAGAAGGGTGTGTTTGTTGATATTTGGCCATTCTAGAAGAAATTGATAAAGATAGGTGAGATGTTGTTTTGGTCTGAAATATTGTAAAGTGATGCACATAGAATATATAATAAATATATGGCCTGTGACACGAGAAGACAAATGTAACACGAGGTTTCACTGGGAGAGATGCCATTAAGTAGAAATTCAGCAGTGGGGATTTACAGCTTATTTAAAAGGAAGTATTCTATTGGTAGAGAGAAAAGAGCATAGCGTTTTGTGAGGAAGAAATTCCCACAACCATGAGGAACACAAGTATATCATCAAGGGAAAGACAATCCTATATTTGTAGATTTTTTAGAAGCAAAGTTAGCCCAAGTTAATGCAAACATTCTGTGCTACAGAAGATACAGATTTAGATTTTCAAACGTAAATTACTGTGGTCAGGGAGATTATGAGTAGTTCCAACTTTACTGTGATCAGAGAGAAGTGATATATACTATGAGTGAGGAGGGGTTAGGAAGGCAGATTATTTAGAGTTTCTTGATAATGTGTACTTTGGTATGCTCCTGGTGTACCTGGCTAGCAATTTTGTCTCTTAAAAGACCAAAAATATAATTAGAGCATACTGTAGCTTATAAATTAATTCTGACCAAAGAAAAACATGACTTGTTTATTGGACTGAGATCCAGAATCTTTAGTGTAGGAGTTACTATTGTGGATTCCAGGAACACAGGGTAATATGCTACACAGAAAGTCCCTCTGCAACATTCTGCCTGTTTGAAGGCATCTTCATTGATCTAACTAGAGAGCCTGCTGTCAGATCTCTAAAATATATCACATATCCAACATCCAGATCAATGCAGAGCATGTGGAGGTGTTGGGGTGGGTGTGGGGTGCATAAAACTTAACGTCTGAACAGAGACACTTTTGGAGAGAGGATGCTAACTGGGTAGGGATCGTCTAGGCTGTTGGTTAGGGAATCTGTCCACAGTAGGTGAGAACAGGGAACTATAAAATTCATTAATATTATTTTTGATCCTAGAGGACATAGTGCTAAGTCAGTAAGGTAAGTCAAGCACAGAGAGACAGGTGCTGCAAGACTTCATGTACATGGATCTAAACGGGACTCAGGATAGCAAGGGAAGGGGTTTTATCTCGGTTTCTTTTGTGTGTGAACATGAGACCCTAAGTCAGCTGTCTGTCCCTACCTTTCTCCTCTGGAGTCGGCACATAGCTAGTGAGCCCTGGGCCTCTTCCATAGTAAAACCTGTACTGTCTGTCTGGCTGACCCCAGGCTGCACCTGGCCACGCTGCCACTCTGCTGGAAGGCACACTTGTCAGGCACACTTGTCGTGTGCCTCGGGGTGATGAGTGTGGGGGAGCAGGCGACAGAACTCCTGCACGGCCTCTGTTCTCCGCTCAGGACTGGGTAACGAAGGTGGCAGGCTGGGGAAGACACTTGGGGAGGAACTCAGCTCCTGGGCCTTGAAAGAAGCAGCTGCTGTAGCTACAGAGGAGACTAGGGGAGGCATGTGCACCGGGTGTGAAATACATTTAAGCATGCGCTCTGTGAAGGAAAAGAAAAGTACAATGGGAGGAACCGAGACTGAGAGAAAGCACCCTGAGAGCAAAGAAAACATGTTTGAGGGGCTCAGAAAATGTCGTCCCAGAGGCGGTGCTCCACCTTGCTTACGGCCTGGGTCCCTCTGGCTTCTCGTTTCCCTCCCCCTGCACGGAAGAGACTTTCTGAAGAGTCTCTCATCTGCCTGAAATCTGGACTTGACCAAAGAAGAAACAATTTCCCAGGCCCTTCCCTGGGCTTTTGCTTCGTATCTCAGCAGAAAAGACTCAAGCCTATTGACACCGGAGAGAACTTTGTCACACGCGGGTTATTGTCCTGTGGTACTGGCCGGGAAGGAACCACTTCTGAGCCGTAGTCTGTTCTGCAGGCCCAGAGGATCTTGTCCTGGCCAGTCTGTGTCCTCCAAGCCCAGCGAATTCTCCTACAATTCTTGTACTGTATCGCTAACGTCAACCTCACATTCTTTTGCTCCTGCCTAGAAAAGTGATATATAAATTTCAAAATCATGTCAGACCCTGAGTGACCACACTTCTTTGATTTTCCTGCCTGCTGTGAGCTTATGCCCTTTCGCATGTTAAATAACTGCGTTTGCCTTTTCTCTTAATCTTTGTAAGATTATTATTCCAGAGAGCAGAGAGAAAACTTCCTTTTGCTCCTACATGTTGACATAAGAAAAAATTAGGGAGTAACTAAATTCAACAGCAGAATTTTAATTCTTCATTGGAAGCATTGCAAATAATGCAGTACAGAAATGTCTATTAGTGATACAGAGAATGATAATGGAAAGTAAACCATCAATGATAAGAAATCATAACATTTTAAAATGATAGGAAATGGTTGAATTGAAAAAAGACCAGTTAGCCTTAAGAATAGTCAAAAACTCATTCAAGAAGAGTAAAAAAACAAAAACAAAAACAAAAACAAACAAACAAAAAAACAAACAAAACAGTAGCCCACACTGAATGTCTATGTAGTAGTCACTCCTCACACCTCTCAGTGATCTCACTGGTTGTTATGTTACTATCTGCATTTTCTAAAGGAGAAACACAGGGACAGAGAAGGTGAGTCACACGCCCAGGACACATAGAAGTTCCAGTGAACTTCCAGGCTCAGAGCACCGTGTCTTCAAGTAACCATTACCTTATTGTGCCCTGAAAGGCCAAGAAACACGACTGCACTACATAGAAAATGGATTACCCATTTGCAAAAGTACCACAGTATCTGACATAGTGTACTTTCCATAGGTCATTCACACCTTATGATAACACTGACGTACATAGTTTGAAGAATAAGTGGAAGTTTTAGGATACAGAAATTTGCATGCGTGCAGAAGCAAAATAAATTAAAACAAAATATACTGCCCAGCTAAAACAAATGCAGCCCGAGAAGCTGTGCTCTGTCTTGCTTACGGCAAAGTTTAGGCTGATGTCACACTTTCCCACACATTAAACTCCAGAAAAGAAGGTAATACATACTTTTAAAGTACAAATTTTGTCACCATTAAAAATAAAGAAAGTTAAAGAAGTTAGTTATCATTTGTATGTGAATTCAGTATAAAGATAGTTTCAAATAAACAGTCTTAGTTTGTCATCATATTCTTTTCCATGGAAAAAGATATTAAAGGTTCAGTTACAAAGGAAAATCACATAAATAATTAGGGAATGTTGAGATTTTAAAAAATGACAGCAAACATTATAAATGACATATACCAGACGATTGTTAGAATATATAGGTCATTCTCAACCTGCTCATTATCAACCACATACACAAAAACACAGGTACATCTCCTTTTTTTTCTTCTTTTGAACAAATATTTTTATTTCAATTCACTTTTCTCAAAGCATAGTTCTGAACACATTCACTTCCTTTCTCCAAAACAAGTAAACAAGCAGAGATAAAGGACAAGTTTGTCCCCTAGTGATTGTTGTGTAGTTATAAAACACAGAGGAAACTATGAAGATTAAAAGAAAATGTACTGAACATTTTAGGAAAGTCATTTATAATTATAAATGCAAAAAAATATAAATAATATAGTAGTAAATAAAATACAGTAACTGCCTTAAGAAATAATATATGATTGGAAATAATATCCCTGGAACAGATTGCTTAGGGTTATGAAATGTGATGTGCCTGGTCCATAAGTGAAATAAGAAACTGTGAGAGATAACTTAAATTGCATTTGAGGAACTAAACATCCATGCATTAAATCTTTATCAGTAATTAAAACATAATTTTATCTACTTGATAAAAATGTCAGTCTCAAATCACATGCCAAAATAAGAAGGCATAGAAGAAGACATTAGTGGTGCCTCCACCGAATCAAGAGTGAGAGTAGGTAGGGCACCTGCCTTCATCCTCAGACAATTTATGCTCTTATTTGTCCAGAAACAGAACATTTATTGTTTTTCTGCCTTTGGCCTTTGGTTAAATGATACTCAGGACAGACAAAAGGCTAGTTGGACGTGAGAAAAGAGTGATGAAGTTCTGAACCTACATTTTGTAGTCTCGATGTCAATTTTTAAAAACTTTGTTTAATGAGGTATCTATATGCACATGTGTGTGTGACCACATACGTATGGAAGGCTGTTGAGTATACAATTCAAACTTCCTACTAGCAGTCCTGCCTGATGGAATGAACACCAACATAGAATGGACTTTTTGATGGGGTCCAAGGGTGCTAGAACATGTTGAGAGCTACTTTACACACAGAATAGAGCTAAGAAAGTCTGCCCCGAGGGAACACATAATGATATAATTACAATATCATAAAAAAGATAAAACATCATTAATTATTTCCAGATAATCACTGTCTACTTAGAAAACCCAAGAGAGTCAACCAAAAATCAATTACAATAGAGTTCAGTGAGGTAGCTGTTTACAAAGCTGTGAAAAATTAACATTTTTCTTGTGCTACAAGAATAACTATATATGGAAGAATTGAAAAAGATCTGATGCATAACAACTAACATTATCAGGCTGAGAGATATAAGATGATCTTATAAATTGTGTAAGATGATGAGAACAATAATAGAATTTTAAGAGAAAAGATTTGAATAAACTGAAGCACAAATGACACCTAAAATGCATCATGAATTTCAATATCAAAAATGAAAAATAAAATAATTTGCATAGCCAGATGTGAAAACAACAGTAGTTTGCTTGCCTGATATAGCTTAGAAGGCTCAAAACTATAATGCATATAAATATTTAATAGCTGATAACACTTCAGATTGTGAGGAAAGGATTTCAGCTTCTGTTAATGGAAGAAAGAAATGCTCCTTAAAACTTTCCAAAGATAGTAATTATACAAACTATCTAAAATGTTATTTTAAGATAAACTTGAAAGCAATGAAGAGTTATTGAATTGAAGGAGAAACCACAGACTGGCCCTTGGAAGACTACAACTACCTTGGATACAAAGTGCAAGCTTGGAGATTTTTACAGGAGGGCAGTTCCTCACCCCGTGCAACTCTTGTGGTGTAAATCTGATGACTCATCAGCTGAAAGTCTAAGTACAGAGTTTAAATCTGGCCAAACAGCTGGAAACTTGTGGGAATCCCAGAAACCAAAGAACAGAGCTAACACGGAATCTGAGTATAAACTCTGCCTGTTTCTCTTGCTGCTGCTCAAGTTCCACATGGAGGATAGCAGAGGGAAGAGATGAAACAGTAAGGAGACAGAGTTTGATGGGTGAGGCTGCAAGTTAATACCTTCACGTGATTGATTGTGTTCCTCTGCCTGTGCTCCAATGGGAATGCAGAATGCTGGTCTTAACCCAGAAGGCAAAGCTCAAGGACAACAACACAACTAAAATCTATGAGAAAAACAGTCAGGATGCAAGAGGACCACAGGAAGAATGCCTCTAAATATGCATGAAACTGTCTCATTGGCTGATAACAGGATAGACAGACTCCACAGAGCTCCCCAGAGGCTGGAATATGACATCGGCATCAGGACAGTGCAGAAATGAACTGCGGCTCAATTGTCTCCCATCATGTAAAATGCACATGTAGAGCTTGGCTTTAGCAAATGAATCACTCATCACTACAGACAAATAAACAAAACCCCAAAGATTCTCCAAATGATACAACAGTACACACTGTCACTACATTTCATTACTTCAAATGACAAGTGTCAACAAACAGACAAATATGCAAATGAGAAGTGACCCACATTCAGAAAAATAAATAAAGCAAGTGGAAAGTTATTCTGAGGGAGCCCAGATGTTAGACATTATAATAGATCCAAAGCAGCTGGTATAAACATGTTTAAGGAATTTTTTAAAAAAATGGTCTGATTGGGCCAGGGAGTTAGCTCAGTGGTTCCGGCGCCTGTCTTGCAAGCGCAAGGACCTGGGTTCAATCCCTGGAAACCACATACAATACTGGGCATGGAGACTCATGCCCAGGAGCAATCAGTACCACATACCACAGTGCTGGGTGTGGTGGCTCACGCCTGTAATCCCAGCACTTGGGAGGCAGAGGCAGGAGGATTGCTGTGATGTAAGTCTGAGGCTGAGCTCAGGGCCAACCTGAACCACAAAGCGAGACCCTGTCTCAAAAAAAAAAAACCTTAAAAAAAAAAATGGTCTGATTGACTGAGTAGATAGGAAATGTCAACAGAGAGGTAAAACTAAAGGTACTGAAAATTACAATGAAGAAATTATCATTTTAGATAAGATTAGATATAACAAAAATAATCAGCAACCTAGCAATGTGTCAATAGCAAATGTCAAATTTAAAAACAAATGAAAAATGATTTTTAGAACTGTACAAAACTTCAGAAAGTTGGAATGATGTTGACAGGCTTAAAGTGCACATAAATGGAGTTCCAGAGGACAAGTGAGAGGCAGAAAAAGACGAGATAATCATTTGGAGAAATAATGACCTACAACTTTCACCATTAGGTTAAAGGAATTCCCATACTCAATGAATCACACATCCACAAATTTCAGAGTCAGTAGCAGAAAGATGAAGGAGATCAATGCAATCATATCATAACCAGTGAAAGGAAAGAAGGAGAGGGGGAAGGAAGGAGGGAGGAAGGGAGGGACAAGCAGGAAGATATAAAGAGAACAGGAATTTTGAAAGTAGCAAGAGAAAAATGACACTTTGCACACATAAAAACGCTTGCATGTTTAACTGTTGACTTTTGGTCAAGACTTATGGAGGACAAAGAACATTGAAACCTCCTATTCAATGTTATTTGTCATAGGGCAGTCATCACTAACTTTAATACCATATTATTTCATGAATATGGTATAAAAAATCCACTGATAACAGATACATATAATACAACAGGAATATTTGTAAAATAAATTTAACAAAAGCATTTTAAAAGATTTAAATTTTATAAATTAACATTCATGTAATTGATGAAAATTATTAGATATCATATGAGTAGTTTTTACTTTTTTACTTTTTGTTTTTACTTTTTCATATTTTCAAATTTTATACATAACACAACAATCTATCTTAGAAACTAATATTAATAAATTCAATCAAACATTACTATTTACCCTTGACTGTGTTTCCCTACCATTTATAAAATGAATGAGTAAAAGGTGTACTTTGAGTTTAAATCACCAATGTATAAAGGATACTGTGTAGCACTACTGTATTTATAATTATAAGGCTCATATTAAGCACGAGACTGGTAAGAGCAGGGTAACTAGAAAGCAGTGATGTTGCCATGTGGAGATGCTTCATGCTCTCTAGGCAACTTGCAGCCTCAGGGATTTATTTTACTCACTAGCAATACAATCAGCACCCTCACTTACTTCAGAGTAACTTCTACCTCAGCAAGAATCTTACAGTAGACATCATTTCTAAGGTATTAAAGTTAGGTGAGCAGATGTGAATTTTAGAGAGAAGCAATACTACTTTCCAGGTCATGGTGTTATTTATGGAATTTTGGGTACAGTTCACATAGACATCATTGGCATGGCATTTAGTATTACATCTCCTTCAAGAGACATCTTTTAGGTTTGGACCCTAACAGAAAGTGTATGCTAATGTAGTTTATGTACATACAGTTCACCAGGTCTGAGGGCCACATTTTTCCATATATCTGGATGCTCTCATATCTGGTGAATTGGAAAAGGTGAGAAATAAAGTATCATTATTGCTGTGTCTTTCAGGAAACAAGTGTTTCTTCTCTACCACCAAGTCAAGTCTTTAATAGCTTTGAATGTTATTGATTTTGAGAGTCAATATATGTTTCAAGACATCTTCTAGCCCCTCCTGGATCATAGGTACAATATTACTCAGTGATCTCCTGACAGATAAGAATGAGTAGAATATCTGTTTATAAAGATGCTTCACTGGGCATGGTAATGGGCTCAGCATGATACACCTCTTATCCCAACCAAGAAGTACAAGGTAGGAAAATATTAAAAACATACGCTGATGTATTGGAGTGAAAGTGGAGGCCATCATGGACCAGGAGACATATAACCAATAGTAAGATGCCCTGTGTTTTTTTTTTGTTGTTGTTGTTTCCATTCAAGGTGTGGTGAAATGATGGTTGCTGAAAGAAATCACTGATGATTTGCCTTCCAGGAAAGAGGAGGTGGATATAAGCAGAAAACAAAACATATATGTTGATGAGGAGAGGAAAACAGTAATAGTTTCAAATCATAGTATATTAAGCAAGTAAAATATTACATGATCTCACACACATCTCACTAGAAGAGCTGAAATGTAGCATGTGCATTAGGATAGAGGTGGAGGTAAGTTTCAAACTTGTTCAGGACTTTGGATGAATTGCACTATTAAAAATGCTATACATACTTTTTTTTTTCACTGACAGTCATGTAACATTGAATCAACAGAGCATTTATAGATATTCTTCTGTTGTTGAAATTATAATTACATACCTTCTTTTTCCAAACTCAAAGGCTTCTTAAATAATCCAGATGGTAAACCTGGTCAAAATTTACCCTGGAAAATCTTATTCTATGACAGCCCTCTCCCAGACTAATATAATTTCACAGCAAAGCATAACCTTTCTGTCCAACAGTATCAATCATGATTTCACTCCAGGAAGGAGCATTCACAGTTTTCTCTTTGCATAGGTTGTAGGTTCTCCGTTAACTGTTTGTACAATGACTGTGGCTGAGTCAATTTCTTCAGCAGGTTTGAGGCTTTGCTCATGTAACAGCAGGCACCACTGTGTGTTAAGGCCGCCATATTTTATCTATCACATTTTTCTTGCTCCTGACAAAATCTCTTGGGGTTGAATTTAACTAAAATTAGAGTAATACAATGCCCAAACCATAAGAAAGAGACAAAACAAATTTAGAAAATGGGCATTTACAGAAAAAAAATGACATGATCTTCTCAAGTCAATCCTTTCATAATAGAAACTACTGAAAACTAAAAGTGACTTGAGACAAATGAGACTTGTGATCTTGCACGGCATCTTAGTTCACACCGGTGTGTTACAGAGAAGGTAACTGTAACCAGGAAGTAGAATAGGATTATCAAGATGGCTTCCGGAACGGAAGTCCGTGCTGTGCTCAGGTTTCCTGTTTCTCCAACACGTCCTTTTTGGCTCCAAGATCCCTTTCGGTGCCTCACACCACATTTAGCTTCCGGTCATCTCAGCTCCCTTGATTGCCAGTTTCTCAGACTTTCCTTGCTCTTGATGATCTTGGCAGCCTTGAGAAGTCCTGGGCAGTTCTTTAATTGCAGACTAGCCTCAGGTTGAGCGGGGTTATGAGTTTGGGGCAGAAGTCACAAAAGTAAAGTGCTCTTCTCCTCACGCACCAGGCGCGTGTTACTAGTTGGGTATCAGCGATGATCTTAACACAGCTACTGGCTGAAGGGTGTCTGTCAGAATCTTCCACTGTACAAACACTCTTCTCCTGTCCTATGTGATGATTTCTAGAGGGAAGGTGCTATGTGCTGCTCAAGTTGGAGTGAAGTGGAGTTCAGCTTCCCATCCTCAGTGGAGCAGGTAAAACCATTATTTAGAATTCTTTTTTTCTGCAGAGATTTGTGCATTCCCATGCATTTATTCCATTATTTTGAGATCAGCACGGATGTTTACCTCATACTTTGAATTGTATGTCAATTGTTCTTTCATGTATTTGCTCATATTGTTTTAGCTCTGCCCCCTGGAGGCCTTTCCTGCGCTCTCCTTCCGTCACTGTGCCTTTTACCTCCTTTGCACTACACGCAACTCTATGATGGTGTAGGCTTACCTCTTAATTTTATGACAGTTTCATAAGGAGCAATATAGGTGAAATCTTAGAATGCATGCTCTCCAGGCTTTAGTAAAACTGTAACTTTGGAGGAGTAAGATTTGACATCTTTGTAGTTCTAAAGTAATATAAAATGGTAATAGATTTCCTGCCTTCTGTATTTTAATCACAGTGCTTACCTTCTAGAGGTGTGATGAGTGCATTGATGGAACTCTTGCTAAATGCCAGTCTACATCGGTGTGATTCAAGTGTGCTCAAGTACAGTATTTTGGGAACAAATATTCTTACATGTGAACCACTGTGTTCACAAAGCAAAGAAACACCTTTGGGAGGCAATTTAGGCCGTAAAATGTGAAGGATATGAGTCCTGCCTTTTTCTCCGTTCTGGCAAACGCAGGCCTTGGTGTGGGGAGCAGGAGAAAGGAGCACTACCCAGTTCCTGGGGGCCGAGTGTCCTTGCTGTGACTGACATGGCCACATGGCCGCATCTGCTTTGCTTTAGTCTTGGTCTTCTTATCCTAGGTGGGGTAACCTATGAGGAAGACAGCTGGCTGAGATGTCAGAGCCTGCAGCAGTAATGACCACGGTGGCAGTCACAGCTGGGCATGGTGGCCACACCTGCAACCCAGTACTCAGAAGCCTGAGGAAGGAGGAGACCAAGGTAGAGTCAGCCTGAGTTACATAATTCAAGGCCTGACTGAATTAGAGAAAGACCCTGTCTCAAAGCACCTAAAGAAAGTAATAATAATAATAATAATAATAATAATAATAATAATAATACTTTTATATTTACTAGTTAGTACCAAATTATGAAAGGTCATGAATTTTTTTCCTCCCCACAACTGATTTATTTATTGAATGAACATTTATTGAATGATCCATTTTCAGAGTTTACCACATCGTACCTTTCACGAGCTAGCTTGCTGAAAAACCACTGCTGATTAGGTATTTACTGAATGTTACTCAGACACAGAACATTTGTCACAGAGCAGAGCTGCATTTCTACACTCCTGTTTTCCATCCTCTAGGTAAAGGCTCCACCTGAGTCTGATCGGACTGTCCACTCACACTCGCTGGCCTCATGATTACCTGCGTTCACCTCTCTGAGCCTGAGTTTGGTGCGGTCTGCATGAGGCCTTGCACATGGAGAGGGGCTGCTCTTGGTTGTATGTACTGCTGCTGGGTACTGCTGACTTCTGAATAAGTTTTGAAGCAGAGTCTTGTGTTTTTTGTTGTTGTTGTTGTTGTTTTTTGTTTTTTTTTAAAATTATCTTTATTGGTACATTAAATGTACACATCATGATTGCACTCCATAATGGGGATTTGTACCAGTATAAGACACAACTTAATTCTCATTTTTTCCCCTAGCCCCACCCACCCTACCACCCCCCCATATATATAAAATTTGTTTCCTTACTTTTTTGTTACAATCTCAACATTGTCCCCTTTCACCTGTTGTTGTTGTTTTTTTTTCAATTTGAGACTGGACCTTGCAAATGACATCTTGGGTTCACCGAGATGAATTATAAATTCTTTGAAGTCTGAAATGTCACAGATGCCTTTCTGTTCCTGATATAGTGTTTAATGCTTAGCTCAATTTTCTGCATGTGGAAGGAATAATTCACATTTATTAAAAATGACAAGATTGGTTCCATTAAAACAGTGACATAGGGCATCTGTCCTTTATCCATGTAGACCTGCTTGAGAACCAGGTGCCACTATTTCATGCCTCAGTATGCAAGTCTTTAATTATCAGTAAAAAGAAATTAAATGAATGTAATCTATTTCAATTACAATGCTGTTATTCATTCTTAAAGTGAATACTACAATGATAGATAGGCCTAAAAGATGTTTTTCAGTAGCATTTTACCAGAGGCTCAGAATTTGTGGTGAAGAAAATGTATTTAAAGTAGAAAAAATCGACAGGGATGCCACAGTCTTAGGATATTGCTCTCTGATGGTTAACTGTGTGGGTAAGGTGGGATAGGGTGGGCTAATGGCAACCATGAGGCACCAGAAGACTTTATGCTTTGTACTGTGCTATAGCTGGCTACATACGGCAACGCCCTGAACCGTGTATAGGGACCAGACCAGAGCCACTTTCTAAATAGCACGGCCAGTGTTGGAACCACATGACTTGCAGGAAATGCAGCAGTAATGGTTTGTACTCATCTCTCTTCCAATGAGTCTGAGAGAGATTCCTGTGAGTGAGTGTGTGTGTGTGTGTGCACGCACGCGCGTGTGTGCATGTGTGTGTACTGTGTATAAAATGCATTCACATGATTCCATGCAAATAAATATATACATATTTTACAATTTTAATTTAGCACAACTTAATATTGAATACCGTCCATTTCCTCTCTTGGTTGTGGAGTAAAACAATTACATCAGCACTTGTCACCATCTGCTGGGGGTAAATCGCCCTTGCTTTGGGAAGAGGAGCTGTCCTGAGGCCGCACATCACATCTTTACCAGAGCACATTTTGGCTCTTCGGCATTGGGGCTCCACGAGAGACTTGCCTGCTGGTCCTAAACTGAGGACCTGACTCCAGTTGATTGACTATTTTTAAGGGTAACAAACCAATCTTCTGTTGGACGCTAGAACACAACAGGCGTCTCAGAAGGCAGCGTCTCCAGTGATGGGGATGAAAAGGAGCAGCAGCCCATGGATATGCATCAACAAACTGCCCAAAGCGATTCTGCCTCACACCTTTGCATATCCCCACAGATGTATTTCCTTCAGCCTCAGAATGTGAACAAGTTGATTTACATATTAATGAGAAACAACCGAAGCTAAGCAATTAGGCAGGTGAAGCTCTGGTTTGGGGAACAACGATTTTATCTACTGGCAAGTGGGAATCTGGAAACAAAAAAAAAACAAAAGAGAAGTGGACCTTGTATCCATTATCTCCATTAACTAGGGCTACAATAATGAGAAATTAATTGATTCTTGACAACGTTAATGAGTCTTTAAGAACTACATAATTAGAAAGAAATATCCATGGATGTACGTATGTAGCATCTTATGTTCCTAGAGCCAATATGACTGACTATCAAGTCAGTCTCCATTTGAGAAGCCCCGCCAGATGCTTGGTCTCTGTCCCATCAACAGGCTCTGGCACAGGTGATGCAACCTTGCTGGGCCCTGTTTTCTCCTTTTCTTTACCTGCTTGACTAAGTGGGAGATACTGTCTAGATGAGGGTACATGGAGGTTGGAGAAGCATGGAGGGTTGATTCTAGCCACCTTTGTTATAAGTAACTGTATAATTTTTATAATTACATTATATTTTTAGTAATTGTCACTTGTCTTTTATGGCCTCCATTTTCTTGTTGAGAAAATAATACAGATTCACTTTAAATTCCCTTTGAACTCTCAATTATATGTTTTTAGTGGTAAATTACACGGTGACTTTTGTATCTTAATGACCCAATCAGTAATCAGCATCCTAAGCATCTTTTAGAACGATAAACAGTAGCAGCTTTAACCAAGAGAACAAAGATGATGAGCATGACTCTCATTTATGATATAGATCAAGTAGTGGCAAAATGTGTTTCCTGCTCCAGCAGCTTCAAGTTCAATGGGGAGCTTCCTCAGACTAGTTTCTCAAGCTCATTCTGACCTACTGAACCAGCAATTCCAGGAGTCAGGCCCACTAATTAGTACTTTATTGAGTTTTTGTGGCGATGCTGATTATGCTACAGTTTAAGATCCACCGGCAAGATAAATATCCTTTGTTTCCCTTAGTGGCTGAAGGAAATGGGCTGTGTCCCAGTGGGCCATGGTCCTGGCCATTTTCCATGAATGGAGACCGACTCTCAGGCTCAAAGTGAGTCTGTGCAGACACTAGACCCTCACCTTCCATTTCTTTTTACTGCATCCCTGCAGTGGGGCTTACCCAAGAAATGTAAAGAGCATTGGTAGACCATTTCTCACAGGTAATTTTCACTCTCACTTTATAGACGATGGAAATTTAAGGTAGCACAGCAAGTTTAGGAAACTAGTATATGAATCATCACCCAAACACACTCCAGTTTTCAATTTACCAACCGAACTGTAAGAAAACAAGAGTCGCCCAGCGAGTTTTTACAGATTGCACATCTAACATACGAAAATTGACCAGGGCCGGGGTGACATGATTATTGGTCTCATATGCTGGCACAACAGCCTTTTACTTATAAAACTGATGTCAGAATTCATATGGACAATGATGGCAGAATTCGTTAGGAATCCATGTCACCCAGAAGTTACTGTGCAGATGCAAATTCCCACACAATCGCCAGAAACTAGTTTGAAGTTAAGATTAAAAAGCAAGTTTATGAAAGATAACAGGCACATCAACACGCAAACTGAAAGGAACGTGAAGTGCAAACAAATCCAGGGGCATCTTGGGAAAATGCTCTGAGCGAGCACAGATGTACAAAAGGAGTTGATAGAAAAGAAGTGTTCTGCCTGGAGGTCACGCATTGGGCATTTTCTTCATATTACTATTTAATCAAGATAACCTTTCACCACTGACACTGTTACTGAATCATATTCAGTCTGAGGAACAGAACCACCAGACCACTGAAAGAGAGAGAATTTAAGTCAAGAGAAAACATTCTGAATTACAACTGGCTTTTTAAAGGTTTTTTTCTTCAAGATTATAATGATGAATAACTCAAATTATCACAATATATTTATATAAAACTTAAAGCAGGAGAAGTTGTTTTGCTCACTTTTCAGCAGAAGAGTAAATTATCCCCAAGGCCCCCAGCTGGGAGGCATTGGATGGTTATCTGCTCTAGAAAATGTGTGGAGGCTAATTAGAGGAAAGACACAAGCCAAGGCTCTGTGGCTACTGCGAGAAGCCAGGTTTACAACAGCGCTCTTCCTGTTCCGAAGGTTGGGAGAGCTCAGCCAACCTGGTTCACATGGCTTCATTAGCAGTAACAGAACACAGGAAATTGCTACGTTACTGAATTAAAAGGTTAATAGTTTTGTTGAACAGGGGTGAAAAGGGGTGTCCATTTGGACAAATTTTTTAATTCATGTCAGGTAACTTTATAATCCTCCCTAAAATCCGTAGACATAATGAGTTACAGGTTTTATATGAAAAATGATATAAGGATTTGCACCTGAAAAAAATTTCAATTACTCTATGTATTAAAATGTTCTTATGTATTATAGAAGAAAAGATGATTCTTTTTCAACTTAGTTGTTAGGCTTCGAAAAGAACTAAGTACTCAAAATGAGGTTAGAATAAAATTGCTTGTCAATCTGTATGACAAATCAAGTAAATTTGGAAACTTGTCACTCAGCAAGTAGACTTATGAAGGACACCATTGATTTCCTGAATGTCTATGAACACATCTACCTCTCTTGTATTTCAGAAACTTCCCAGGGTTTTATGTAATGCTTCTAAAACCCAGTGTACTTGGAGCTATCTTTAGGTGCCTAGTTACATGTTCCAGCTGGGGTTTGCAGCACATACCTGTAGTCAGAATAGCACCATCTACCTGAGGAAGCTGCGTGATGCAGTCAGCACAAAACCTATTTGTAGAGCAGGTATAAAGCTCACGATTGTCAAATAGTGTAAGTAAATATATACTGCATTAAAGAAGAAGAAATCTTCTACTTTGAAGCTATGGAAAATGGTTCAAGAAACTCGTCTTCCAAGGAAAAAATTATAAATGTACGCTTTATTTCATACATAGCAGAGCAATGCTTTCAGGCCAACACATTGCTTGGATTTTACACTTAGAATGTGATGGTCTTCACTTTGCTACAGTGGCTCTATTTCCAGGGATGTGTTCACTAAGGGACTTCATGTCTTTGGCGTGCTTGGTATTGAAGGGGATGGCAAATAGAAAAGACTAAACAAAAACTGCCAACCTCCTAGGTGGTTTCGCTTCTCATATCCATTTCCAAGTTTGAAGCAACCTGAATATCTGCTAAAGAGATGCAGTTTCCAAATGGTGATTGAGTTACCAGAGGAGTCGGCCAGATGCTTCTTAAACCATCACATGCCCACAGCAGCACCCTCAACAGTGCAGCCGCACATACATGTGTTTGCATGGCAGTGTCACACCTAGGAGCTTTTAAATTACACTTTAGCATATTTATATATGTCTATCTACAAATGCACTTTGAAGAGGGGCATTTCCCTCTCTAACTGATATTTCAGGGAGAATCTGTGCTCTGTTCTCCAGCTGGAAGGAACAGAAATTCTTATGTTCCGGGAGTCTGTGGGGTCTGAGGCTTGGCATGTCATCCAGGGCCTTCCCACCCAGGCAGCTGCCACTGACCTTTGCAGCTTTCGAACCCCCCTAGAGCCTGGGGTGTCAGTGTCAGAGGCTGCGGTGTGCTGACATCAGCTCAGCGTGGCTTTAGGAACAATAATTAAAATTTAGGGAATTTTGAGAGCTAGTGGTGAATACAGCCATCACTAAAACAAAATATATAAGCTTGTGAGACAAATTATTGTAATAAAATTAGGGAAATTTATTCAAACCCATCATATTCTATTTATTTGTATCCCATTTAATATTGATATTTTGGGTAGTGGAAAAATACTTCACAATGGTGGTTATTATATGCCATTTAAATGATATGTATTTATTGATTTCAACTTTTCAACTTTATGGTCAACAATATTGCATTGGCCAGAGAGGATATTTCCACCAGGGCAAATGGGCAGAGACTATTCATTAGCGCTTTTCCTTCTGACAAAATAGCTTCTCTAGCCAATCTCTGGCCTTAAATGTGTCACTTATACCTGACAGTGATGCTTACCCAACAGGAAGCCTTCCCATCTAAAACAGGAAACAAGTCCCTTCATCACAGTCCTATAGTTCGTTCAGTGTTTTCATGTAGATAAAACTGGGACCAACTGAACACCAACTTTAACACCAGGAAACACTGAAAGGAAAAAATATCACAAAGATTGCAGCTTAATGGCTGTGAGGATGCAAGAAACAGTTGAATAAGAGTGAGTGAAAATGTTTAGAGCTAACTATAGGTACTTAAAATGACTAAAGATATTTTTCCCTTCTATTTTTTGAGTATTGTCCAAGCAGTTGTCCCCAGATAAAGTCAGGATTCCACCCTTGAAGTGATGGAAGGAAAACAAGCAAGCATTAAAAACAGTCTGTCCCTGTTAACATCGTACCTTGGCCATCTGCCAAGGGTTTAGACCTTCTAAGTATTAATGTCCTGCTCTACTAAAGGGCAATTAGTTGATAAAGCTGTGAGGCATTTTAAGTGATGTAATATGTATAAAACAGAAGCTCTCAATGCTTACTGAACATTGAAGTCACCTAGAAATGCTGAAAAAATACTGACACTCAGGGTCACAATTATAAAGATCCTAATTTAAGTGACCCAGGGTAGGGCTGGGTATCAGTGTTCTAAACAGTCTCCTGGGGTAACTTTATCATGGGGCACATACTGAGAACTGCTATTCACCATGATTAGTGCTTCAGTCCATAAGGCAGCCTAACAGTTATCGATGGGCAGCAGTGTGGAGACATTCAGGCGAGAATGTGTTTATTAATTTGTTCCTTTGCTAAATGTGTTCTAAAGTCAGGCATTTCTTTGCTGTACCTACTCAATCTTCAATAAGGATAAGGTCACTTAAAATTTTTATTGCACTACAAAAGTCCTCTTAAAAGTATGTGGATCCTGAGATCCATTTACTAAAGTGTGAGAGTCCAAGTTTGTTCTCAGCTTGTTTAAAACAAGTCTCTTTGTTCTTGTGTGACGTGCTGCACACATTTTAGTTAGCATTCATATAATCACTATTTGTACCAAGTTTTGCATCTACCACAGAAAGTGGAAGTGTGGCTGGAGCAAATGGCCACCAAAGGGATCCCCACAAGGGCCAGTCTTCAGTCTAGACTCCTTCATCCGCCAGGACTCTGAAAAGCACACACCACATCTTCTCATCCATCTGCCCAAATCTCTCCCTTGATGGCTTCCAACCACCCCTAGAGACAGCATCAGTGTTTTCCTCTCAGGCCCTTCAAATCCTACTTCCTGCTTCTTCTCTGTTCTAATTCATGTTTGTTTTCATCCCACAATTCACCCCAGCTTCTCTGACTCCTTTGCTATTCCTTGAACACATTAAGCAAACTAGTTTCTTATGTTCTTTGATACCTTTCTGTCTCTTATTTGGAACATTAATCTGTCCCAAAAGGCTTGGAGATGTTTCCTTTCCTTTGGTTCCTTGGTCATGGTCTCCCACTCAGAGATCTTCATGACCAACGTACAACAGTCCACCTCACTAGCTGTTGTTGCTCTTCGTACACATGTCGAATTTCACTTCCCTTTACAACACTTAATTATATCATATGTTTATTTTGTATTTAATCTTTTCTTTATAGAACTTGAGCTAGATAAGAAGATGAACTTTCTTTCACTTGCCTTTGTGTACCAGCATTAAAAAAGGGATAGAAGAGGAACTCAATAAATACTCCTTGTTTAAACATGTCAAATAGAGCAAGATGAGTTGCCTCTGAATCCTGTGAGTTCCAGAAAATTCTGGAATTCTTTTGGTTCATTGATTAAAACAGCCAGACCAATTAGCTTCACAACAGATGGTAAACCTAGGCCACGCAGCCATCTTGCTAATTCTGGCATCTGTCAGAGGATGAGTTCAGCGAGAATGTGCATAGATCAGCGAAATTTTAGCTGATCATAGGAAACCCACCTCAAGCCTTAGTCCTTCCATTGTTTGTATTTTCAGGAAATCTGAAGGAGTCTGCCTTTTAATATAGATAAGCCCAAGAGGCCAGGATTAAATCAATCTTAGCTCTGCTGTGCTAGTGATCTGAAGGAAAATGTCATCTGATTTTATACAGTACTATATATGATTTGAAAAGTTCACAGCAACATACTGCTGGCTCTAATGTGACAATTTTCTTCTTAATAAGTTCACAGTTCATCAAGCAAACCATGTTACAGTGTTCAATATATTATATGTAATCAATGCAAGCATCTGATCGAATGTGCACAAAAGAAAATAGTATTTTTCTTCCACAATACTGATTTCTGATGAGAATTGTCAAAATAGATTCCTATTGTTATTACTATTTACTATTTCAATATTACAAATGAATACTTAAACTAATGTGTCTTCCCTGAAAGTGTCTGGACCAAGTGAGCCATTAGAAATTCCCAGGCAAGCCTTTGGTTATTTCGCAGCTCATCCTACCAGAGATGGTTCAGATATTTGCATGACTTTGCCAGTTTTGTCGGTGTCATGTAGGCACAGCCAGAAGCAAAGGAAATTCTCTGTTCCCAAAGTCGGAGGCTCTTGTTCACACTAGACGAAATTAAAGGATTAGTTCTTGTCCAAAAAAAGTTGTCTGAAGGAAAAAGTATTCTTCTGACATTTACTCAAATTTTCCTCTTTCAGGAAACAGGCAATCCTTTGACAGAAAAAATGTTCTTGCCAGAGGATATGTATTCCTCTTTTATATTTTGCTAGATTTCTATTTTCTTGGTGCATAAAGAACAGATGGAAATAAAGCTGATCCAGTGAAATAATTTGTTTTTCATCCCAGCAATAAGGAAAGCTAAAATCCAATGAAATAATAGAACCAAATTTACCAAATTATTGTGTGTGTGTGTGTGTGTGTGTGTGTGTGTGTGTGTGTGTGTACTTGGAAATTTTACAGGAAGTGCAAAAACAAGGAGAAATCATGTGAATTATTAAAATAATATTTACCTTTCCATTTCCTTTCAGACAACTTTAGAGTTGTTATTTGTATTATCCTCTCATTTCTCATTTTCTCCAAAATCAGAATGCAAAAAGCTATACCACTTGTTCCAAATGATGTTTTGCTTTCCTACAGTTTTTCACACTCTGAATAAACCCTTCTCCCAAGGACTTGGCCTGATCAAATCATTTCTTAGAAAGAAAACACAAGCACTCAGGCTACCAGATGGTAATCTCCCCTTTCCAGTGCACGACAGGCCATGCTCTCTCGATACTTCATCAGACTGTACAACATAACTATTGTATAATAAAATTCTTTGTTTCTAAATCGAGCCATGGTGCTGATGCACAGTGGGAGTGATTATCAGCAAATCAGAGAGATGTTGGGAGCAGATAGTTTAACTCCATTAGACGTTTAGCTTAACTCAGATCATACCGTGTGTCACACTGAAAACAACGGCAGTGCGTAACGCAGACCCAGCTGCTTTTCTCCCCAGTGATCTTCAGTCCCTGGTGGGGACTAGTCCAGGAACCTGCGACACATTTCATATGGAAAACCAACAGCACTGTGCCCTGGGTTGTTCGTATGAAGTCAGCAAGCTCTCCTTTCCCTGAAGGGACACATCCCACGATCAAGGCACAGATCAATCATCCCAGAGACTACCTCAGTCTGACCCCTGTTGCTAGTTCTAGTAGATGACTGGCACCAGCCAGCACTGGAGTCTGTGAGAAGCTGATCAGCCAGAGAAAGGGTGGAAATGGCAGACAGCACAGCGCTTCAGAGAGGCTCCTGTGGGACAGCTGTGTGCAGCACCCCATATCCTTGCAAGTCCACCAGTCTCCAGGTCATCCACAGCCTGCTGACGGGGCCAGGGGTGGCGAGAGAGGGAAGAGACAGTAGCTATAACAGATCGCAGGTGATAGGTCTTCTCCCAGCTTCACACACATGTAAGAAACTGTGAGCAGGTTTCCGGGATTGTACTTTTATATCTCACCAGAGCGGAGCCTCCAGGCACACAAACAAAGGAGTGAGACAGTAAAACCTGGGCCTCTCCTCCTGTGCCTTATCTTATTTCTGTATCTTTAAATTTTCTTTTTTTTTTTTTTAGGTTTTTTGAGACAGGGTCTTGCTTTGTGGTTCAGGCTGGCCCTGGCTCAGCCTCAAACTCACATCACAGCAATCCTCCTGCCTCTGCCTCCTGAGTGCTGGGATGACAGGCGTGAGCCACCACGTCCGGCACTGTGGTATGTGGTACTGGTTGCTGCTGGGCGTGAGTCTCCACACCCAGTATGGTATGTGATTACCGGAGAATCGAACCCGGGCCCTTGCGCTTGCAAGACAGGCGCCGGAACCACTGAGCTAACTCCCTGGCCCCTGTATCTTTAAAATTTTATGGGCAGCCATTTGACAAAAATAATTACTGTTCATCTCTGTATACTGCCACTAACTGCACAAGTGCACATGCATGTGTGTGTGTGTGTGTGTGTGTGTGTGTGTGTGTGTGTGTGTGTGTTTGTGGACATACATTGGTTATAATTAATTCTTAACTCAAAATCATGGAATTAGTTGAATAGCCTGAAATATTTAAGAGAAGTTATTAAATATTAAAAGATACATGCTTTTTTCTTGTACTTCTTTTCTTTTTCTGCACCTGCACTGCATTGTAAGGTCTATTTCTCTGGCATCTGGCATAGACACTGGTTTGGAAACAAGGGTATTCAACTATAAATATTATAGCTGAGCTGACATGGATAAAGTCTTAGGTTTCAAACACATTAAAGAACACAAAATAAATTATTGCCTGAATTTTTCAAAACTTGAAACACTGAGAGCTGCACCCTAACACAGTCTCCTTTCATCATAACTTCCACTTTGATCCTCTCTACCTGAGTCTCAGAGCTTCACTTGGGACTTGGAGTTAGCGAGCGGCTGCTGCAGACAAGCACTGCGGAGTCCACCGGGAATGCTGGCTGAGCTCCGTGGGCCTGCTGAGCTCCCGGCTGGCACACACACATCCGCAGCCTAAGTGAGGGAGAAGATGAGTGTTTGCACAAGTGGACACAAGTTCGCAAGAGGAGCAAAACCCTCTGGAGGCTGTGGATGAAATAAAAAGAAAAAGCCAGCTATGGAAGAAAGATGACAGAAATTTCAGATGGTTAGTCTCAGATTTGAAAAGAATCCCTAAAAAAGTCAATAATATGTGTTGATGAGGGTAAAGAATCATCTTTCTTTCTACTCAGGAAGTGGAACCAAACTTAAGTTCTGTGCCCTCTGATTCGGTTACAGAAGGACTGATTTAAAAACTAACATGCTTCATTACATCTTTCAGTTAACACTGCACACACACACTAACACACACGCTAATGCACACACGCTAATGCACACACATGCACACACACACTCCAAGCTTTCATGGCCATGGAAGTTTCAGGAGAAAGAACAGACCATAAGACAGTCAGGTCTTGCGCTCTGTGGCCCGCAGCCTCTTGCTTTCCTCCTGGCTCATTCGCTCTCTGTGACTCTTTTCTTCACTTGCCTGTTACACAGCATTTCTCCTCCTCAACCTGTGGCCCTACAAGTAGCTACTGGTCCTCTTTTCTGGAGACTCTTTCATAAATTCTTTCTTTCTCATCAAATGATGATGTGCCACTGATTCCCACAACTTGTCCAGAGTTTTACTGTCCTCGATATATATATATATATATATATTTTTTTTTTTTTTGAGACAGGGTCTCACTTTATAGTTCAAACTGGCCCTAAGCTCAGCTCCCTAACTCACAGCATCCTTCTGCCTCCTGACTGCTGGTATGACATGCATGAGCCATCACACCTGGAACTGTGGTATATGATATGTGGTTCTGATTGCTAGTAGGTGTGAGTCTCCATGCCTTGTATTCTTGTATGTGGTTACTTAAGATCGAACCCAGGCCGTTGCACTTGCAAGGCAGGTGATGGAACCACTGAGCTAAATCCCCAGCCCTTACTGTCCTTGATTTTTGAAACTTTATTTCTTTCTTACCAGATACTTCCAGTGTAAGATCCCATAGGACTTAGGTGGTCCATAATACTAAAAGTGAACCTGTTCTCCCTTAAAATACTTTCTTATTTTCCTTTTTTCTCTTCCTTTTGACCATATCACATCATGCAAACTAAAGAGCCTGGAAACCGGCTCTGAATCTCTTTGTCTCAATCTCCTCACCAGACACATATGGTTGCAAACAATGTAAATAGTGGTCAAGTGCTGAGCTCAAAGCCCGAGTTATTTCAAAGCTTTAGTTCAAACCTTTGCAAGCTGAGTAACCTCAAGCAGGTCATGTGGCCTGTCTGTACCTCTGTCTTGTCAGGTGAACGTGATAATCTATGTTCGGTGCTCCCAGCGTTGTCTGGCACTTAGTAAGTGCACCGTACTTTATGGTCGCTGGATGCCAGCTTTATACATGCTATCTGCGCTATGTGGGATGCCTTTTCTGGTGTTTTACTGTCACTCAGATGCCAGCCTGATCATCTGCAGCAGAAGCATCTGGTATACCATCTTTGCTGGTGGATGGGTTTCTGTATGTAACAAGTATCCTACGAATTTTAAGAAATAAATCTCCTTTGCTTTAAGGGATAGGTGACTTGACTATTGTGTTGACTTCTGGTAGACTGGTGAAGAGGACAGTGAACCCACCTCACCTGGCATGGAGGTGACAATTCACACACCAAACACCTATCGGATCCTGGAGGACTGATCCCCAAAGCCTGGCACAGTTGGTGACTTCTCTTCATAAAGATTCCTCAACAGACAGAACAGTGTGTATTATCAAAATTCTTATTTTAAATGGTGAGGAAAGCTCCCAACTCAGAGGTAGAAAGTTGCCAATGTCTACTGAGTCATAAGAAGAAGAAAAGAAATAAAGGGGGGAGAAAGAAGATGGGAGAGAATACACAAACAATTATAGGTGTGCATAGATATGGAGAGAGATTTCTGACTATACTTAGCTATACGTAATGTAGCAGTAAAGTTACCTAAGAAAAATGTGGAAATATTGATTATTATTATGATATATAAGTTCAATACAGGCATACTATACTTTGTTAAATCGTGGAGACACATATAAGAAGAAATAAAAACAAGGAAACATCTACTTTCATGGACAGTCATTACAACCTAGAAATGTCAAAAGGAGATTTCAAATACATAAACTGATTTTTAAAAAGGGTAGAGGTTTGCATCTGTAAATATATTTAACAAATAATATGAAAAACAGGAATATTGATGAATAATTTAGGACTATATGTTTTCTAGGCACTTGCTAGCTTCCCAAATGGAAGGACATGTGAGCCAATGAAATTGAACTCATAATAAATATTAGAAAAATAAATTATAAAATCCATGGGAGAAAACAAGTATCCATTTTCTCTTCCTTTACTGGGAAATTAGGACAAATAGTGACTAATTTTACTCAGTGTGGTGGAAATCCTGACCCCCAGTGAGCAGGAGACACACCTGCAAATACCATGTAAAGCTGATTTCCAAACTCTGCCCACAGTGGGTCAGAAAATGGTGCCCTTGCTAGTGGAATTGACTAACAGCTATCCCCACTCTTTCTGCAGGAGTGTCATGCCACTATGTCACCTTGTCATAGGTGCCCACAGTGGCACCAGATGGTGACAGACCTAGGAAAATTCTCTGTTGGTACCTAAGATGGCAGATGGCTGGTCCTCCTGCATTTCTCCCTTTTCACTGCCCTTCTGATGTACTCATGGAAGGTGATGGTGATAGGTAATAGATATTTGTCATCATTTTTTTTTGAGACAAGGTCTCTCTTTGTAGTTCAGGCTGGCCCTGAGCTCACTATGTAGCCCAGGCCAGCCTTGAACTCACAGAAATCATCCTGCCTCTGCCTCCAGAGTGCTGGGATTATAGGCATGAGCCACCATGCCCAGTACTGTGGTATATATTGAACCCAGGCCCTTGGGCTTGCAAGACAGGCACTGGAACCACTGAGCTAAATCCCTGGCCCAGCCACCACTTTTATATTATCATTATCCCCATCCTTAATGAGCTGGATACTGACACTGACTTCCTTTTCATTGCTCTTGGGTGATTTTACTCAGATCGATTCTTGAGAAGTTTCTAGCACTAAGGGTAGAGAAGACCAAGCCCACATCATGGTGTATATTATTTTCACTGTTTTTGAAGAATTGTGGCTTTATTCTATTTATCTTTCGATGTTTCTAGTGAGGTAAACATTTTCTTACATGCATATTTCCAATTTGATGCTACATTTCTGGTATCATAAAGGTGGGTGGGTTGTTGTCAAGCTAGGAGTGCTATTTGTTATCCAGGGCAAATGGTGTATGGAAGATTATAGAATCCACAAATATCTCTGGGGTCAATTTGTGAGTGAAGCATATACAGGATCAATTTGTAAGTGTACACATATGTGTGAGTGGAATCATCTACAGGGTTGATTTGTAGGTGCACATGCATGTGCATGCTGCACACTTGCACATAATTGTAAGATTGCTGTGCTGTGAGATTCTCTTCAACCTCAGCAAGGCTGAGCTTTGTCCTACAGGGAAAGTGAAGCCAGGCTTGGTCAGAGGTCAGGACTGTGGCAGTGAGGCTGGGGTCTCCAAGTTGAGCTTAGTGGGTTGATAAACAGAGGAAGAGAGATCTGGGTTCCTCCTACCTTGCACCACACTATAAATCAGTGCAGAGACTTTCACCAGGTGCCTCACCTTGAGCATGGATTTGTCTAAACTGTGAGAAATAATTTCTTTCCTTTATAAATAATGTAGTCTGTGGTATTTTTTAGAGCAACACAAAATGTCCTAAGATAGCTCCTTCATTACTTTGGGTGTAATTCTTTTGCATAAGACTCTAACTTTTCCTGGGACCAGGGTGGGAAGAAAATAATAGCTTAAGAGAGATATCATATTTTCTTAATACCTTATTAAATTATTACTTTGGAGTGTACACTTAGATTTTTCCATATAGCATACTATTGAGTGCTATCTTTTATCTTAGATTAAAATCTGGATAGGGTTTTTCTATATTCTAACAACTGCTCCACACTCCCTATACTGAAGGATAATAAAGTTGCTAAAAATTTATTCTCAGATTTCCAGTCAAATATTTGACTTTTATATATTGAATAAAGGATTAATATTTCACAGTAAAGTAAATAATAAGCAGTTCTGCTATCAAATAGAATTCTGTGATGGCTTGTGTCCCCAAAGCCTCATGTGGTAATGGGCAGGGTTTTTTCAGAGGTGACTGGATCTAGAGTGTGTGGCTGATTCACGGTGCAGTGAGTGCTAGGGTTAAGGGTGCTGGGATTCTGGGTGTGCAGTTGCTATACCAGTTTGCTTATTGGTTTGGCACTGCCCTCGTCCTAGTAAACTACAGAGAAAATAAAAGAGGCATAAAGAAGTTCCAAAGGTCTCTTGCTTGCCTTGCTACTTTTGCCCGTCATGGACTATTTCTCCCGAGATGCTCCAGTCAATCTACCCTGCCTTGTAGCCACCCAATCATGGACTGAAACTTGTACAAAATGTGATCTGAAATAAACCTTTCGTCCTTTAACTTGGGTATCAGGTGTTTTGTCTCAGCAACAAAAAAAGTAAGACACATTTTTTTCTTCTTTGGTTCCCTGAAAGCTCAGAAAATCTAACTATATTCATCTATATGCTTTATCTTTGCAAGATTCAGATTAATCTATTTCCATCTGACAATTATATCTAGTTTTCCCAGTAGGTTTCTCAAATATACTTTGTAAGCAAAGAGATGAACAATGTTTTATAAGTCAAAATGTTTTAGGAGTGAGAGGAAGGGTCTTTCAAAACTTTAAAAGAAAGCAACATTCACACAAATACCAACTAAGCCAAGATATATTTAATCTCCTAAAACACTGAATAAATTCATGATACAAAATAAGGGGAAGAGAGATTAAAGTAGTCTTCTCTGAAAATTGCAAGGAGAATTTGTAGAGAAAAGGCTATTTGAGCTAAGTAGGAAAAGAAAAATAAGAATTTTCTAAGAAAAGAGGAGAAGGGAAGAAATTCTAAGTAAAAATAGTAGCATTTTCAAAAAGAAAGTTGGGAGAAATATGGTCAACTTTGGTTGGATATTGGTAGAAAGACAGAAAGTGGTGTTGGAATTAAGTGTTACAGAGACTCATAGGTCATTCCATAGAGAACGGAACTGCCATTAATAGAAGGGAGGGAGGCACAGGAGCCTATGAGGGAGGAGAATGACGTCATCAGATTTGTCCTTTAGCTTGACATCATAGTTTCTGAAAAGGCTCAGTATGTGCACTGCAATTCACATAACTGTCTCTGATGCTTCCACAGCAGACAGTGATCTTAAAGATGAGGATGATAAATGTTCGGGACCATCTTGTCCATGTAGAAAGGCTCACTGATATTTCCTCATTGCATTAAATCAAGTCAGACTACAATTTTCTGATTTTGACATAATGTATCATCCAAAGTTAAGAAGAAGGGATAGATGGTGAGAAATTATTATAAATTATACTTGAGAAAGTGAATAATTTCACGTGTTTAAGTTAACTCACATTTGCTTTTTGAAATCAAATGAAGAAAGAAAACCACACAGGGCTAACAGCTCCAAGAATAACCATCAGATTCTAAGAAGTAACATCATTTTATGTTATGTGGACTCTGGCAATTAGCTAAATATTTATGGAATCAACAAAAGTATAAACACCCACTGAAACATACTATATCCCAAATATTACACTAGAATACACTTCTGTGTGTTTTATGAGATTACTTTTCTGAATGTTATGTGGACATAAATGGAAAAAACAGTTTTTCTCCTGGACTCTGAAACACATGTTGGACCATTAAATCTTGAGTCTTGGGCCTCAGCACTTGACACAGAGGGTTATTTTGGCAGGTGATTCTGCCCAAGCACTTTCTTCCCTAACATGCTCATCCTACAATGGGGATAAGCCAACTTTCTCATAGTAGCATTGCTTCTCCAAGCCTAGATAAGTACTGGTATGTAACTAATCACAGGGTAGATATATGTTTGTGGCATGAAAGGGGCTCAGTGTGGAGTGCATTTGTGGAATCTAACGTGCACATGAATAACATAAATGACTGAATAGGAAATGGCCCAGAGGAGTCTAAAAAAAGGCTCTGAAGATAAACAGGAGCTTTGAACTGGGGTTGTTATCTCAGCAAATCTCTGAGTATTTGTTAATTTCAGAATTTTTCTCTGTCCAGAGGCATTACCTTTCTTATTAAATTCCTTTCTAAATCGTTGAAATTGTACAATGTGAAAGTGTTGCCAATTTTTATCAAAAGCTTCCTTTTCTGTTATCAGCTGAAGTGATGATCTTTATAAAAGCTGATGAGCTGATCATAGGGCATTTAAAGATAAGCTGATGTTATGAATGCTGGACCACAAAGCCCTTAGAGGCCTTTTGAAAAGACTCACCGCCATCAACAGACACTCACTCACAGACATATACTGACATCCCAAGGAAATACATTTTGAGTTTTACAATAGATTTAAAAACAGATGTAAATCACAACCAACTCAAATTTCTAATCAGTCACATGGAAAAGTTCCTCTAATTCTTCATTTGGTGCCATTATAAAATTAGAAAATTTTTGGTAATGTAAATGTAAACTGTTTTGGATAATACCAGGAAGGTGATAAGTACTATTTGATTACAGCAGATGTGTATAATTTATACATAATTTTATTGTGAAATAGCATATATCTTTCAAATCTTTTTTCCAGAGCTACAAATAATTTTTTTGCTTGTTTCTGAAAATAACAAATTTCAAGCTAGTAAAAAATGTAGTGTTTTTCTTTTGTCCAAATTAACTTTGATATTGTAACCATCCAAGTTGGGAAAATACTGCCATTTATTTGGGTGACTCTTAATATCCATATCCATATGTACATCTGCCTTTAAAATACTCCTAGACCCAACTAAAAATAATTAGAGAAAACTTATCTAATTACTCAGGAAAAAATTCTGCTCCTGAAAAAGTAAAATCTTGACTTACATATCTTATTAGAAAAAAGAAACCTTTTAGCATTTAGCATGTTCGGTATTTCAGTATCTGTCCTGGGTCTATTTCTTTTATTAGAGACAGATATTCTGCCCTGGACCAATACTTGTAAACAACTAAAGAGTTCTGTGGCCTGCCTTTTTGGAAGTAACTCCTTCCCAAGACTACCGTAACTGACTGTTCTCTACTTTTGTTTTCTTTATTAGTCTTAATTTATTTTAAAAATTGTTCTGCAACCTACCATGACTACTGCAGACTCAGAATATTCCCAATAGGAAATATAGACTGGGATATTTACATTACTAGAAATTTCCGTGCCAGCAAGCATGCCATTTTATTCACAGGGAGACAGTCAGTGGATAATAAAAATGAAAAGCCATGAATTGAGTGAGCAACCAGCCATCGCTCTGCTATGGTCTGAATATTTGCTCTGCTTTCTCGGGTTCATGTGCTGCAAGCCCTCCCGGTGGGATGACGTGATAGTGTCAGGAGATGAGGCTCTGGGAGGTGATCAGAGAGTGAAGACAACCTTTAGAAACCTGATTAGTGCCTTTATAAGAGAGGCGTGGGGAGCTTGGTTGTCCCTTTCTCCAAGTAAGATCACAGTGACAAAATGGCCTGTGTAAGTCAGGAAATGGGGCCTCCCCAGACGATGACTCTGTCAGCGCCTTTGGCTGGGACTTTCGGCTTCCACAACCCTGACAAGTACATCTTTGTGGCTTCCAAGCTCCCAGCCTCAAGTATTTCATTACAGTGTTCAATAAACTAAAACAATTTCTACATTTTAATTTATAAAATTGGATTTGAATCTCAAAAAAATCAATATGAAGATGGCCTTTTATAATGAATTAATCATACTTTTTCCTAAAAATTCCCAATGATAGTCTTAACCTGCAAATTTAGCAGTTCTGTACATTGTCATGAACGTTAAGTTGAGAGATCTGCTTGCTAGTAGCTGACACAAACCATGTACACCGCGAGACCAGACAAACCTGAAATGATGGAACGTGTGTTCAAGCTGTCACGTGACTTCAAAGAGCACACCCACCTTGGCTGGAGGTGTCAGGGTCTGGCAGAAATTCCCAGGGGAGAGCGGATTAAGCTGGGTTCAGAAGAAGGAGGGTGACGGCTCTCCAAGTCACAAGAGAATCTCTGAAGCATGAGGAGAACCGCGCTTCACACCACAGCAACACGGAATGGCAGGTGGAGGATACTCGGGGGCAGTACTTGGGGATGGATTGTGTCCTGGGCTGGACGCTCGACCGTTAGCTAGAGGGCGATTGGAGCCCCTTGTCCAGTGCCAATTCCTTATCGCACTACTTTGTCTAAACACTCCAGCAATTCTTTCTGCTTTTGTACCCGGCCTCAGTGCAAACTAATTTAGCTTGTCGCATGTCACTGCGCACAGCAAGCGAGCCTTAGACCAGCGACTGTTGTGGCGCAGCGCTCTGCAGCGGCCCACCACGCTCCTCACGACCTGAAGTGGCTCTGGGAGTCCTTTCAGCAGAGCGTTCGGCTGCGCTGCTGTGGCTGCGTCAGTGCGCTGAGTGATTCAGAACTTCCCCTCATGGGATCATGCTGCTGTAGGGAGCAGCCAGAGCCCCTTGGTACCAACTCCGGGACGCAGGTGAATGAGGGCACCTGATGATGGGACCAGCTGCTTTTCTGTGAGATGGCGCGCGGCAGCAGCGTTCACCATGCTTTTGACCACAGCTCATAAAGACTCTCATGAAAGAGGATTTCAGAACTGCTTCAGAAAGTGGCCAGAACGAAGGGATAGGTGTACGCGTGCGTTTGAAGTGTGCATGTGGGGTATTTTAAGAGGGATTAATGCCATGCACCTTTTACCGTAATAAATTTTCAGTTCCATTACGTATTTTGATAAGGATTCAATAAACATTTGTTAACATAGGAATGAACAATAAGAGGCAGCTTTGGTTTGCTAAGGAGTATCTCAGATAAAGTGCTAATGAAAAAGGAAAGTTCATTTTGCCTCGTGGTGTGGAGGCTCCCGACCTTATAACTGGCTCATCGCATGGCTGGGGGAAGCACAGCCCCTTACGGCAGGTAAGTGGAAGAGGCTGGAAACATCTCGCCATTGTGAAAAAACGACAAAGAAACAGGAAGGAGCAGTGTCCCACACCCTTCTCCAGGGACCCCAGGGACCCCTAACTTCCCACTTCTTAAGGTTCTTTTCACCCCTTAATAGATTCCACTGAACTTTGCCCCTTAGAGAAACATTTGAGCTTTTGGGGACAGTTAGGATCTGAATGACAGCTTGTGACATTGTGAACACACATATTTCAAAACAGTGACTTTTCTGTGTGTGTTTCTAGGTGTCCAATTATAACACAGAGGTAAACTAGGGAGTTAATACCGAAGAACGCAGTTAATTCAGTTTTACATATTATCAACAGTCTCACTTCTTATCAAGTGAAAAAATACTTTTTCATATCAATTATGTGATTGTTAAAATTGAGGATGTTTCCATGAAGTGATGTGACAGGGTCTTACTTTGTAGTACAGGCTGGCCCTGAGCTCAGCCTCCAACTCATATCACAGCAATCCTCCTGCCTCTGCCTCCTGGGATTACAGGTGTGAGCCACCACGCTCGGCACTGTGGTATGTGGTTCTGGTTGCTGCTGGGGTGAGTCTCCACGCCCAGTATTGTATGTGGTTACCAGGGATTGAACCTGGGCCCTTGCACTTGCAAGACAGTCCCCGGAACCACTGAGCTAAATCCCTGGCCCATCAAGGATTTCTTCATATGTGCAAACATATATCATTAGAGAGAAAAGAAAGGGTGGAAACTACCACACATTTAAGAATGTATTATGTATGGGGGGAAATTCTTTTTCAACAATTGACATTTAAAGGACAAACAGTAGCCTGGATCATATTTTCTATTAACTTGACAATGTCAAAGGAACAGGCAGTGCCCTGTGACTGGGCACATGTGTCACACCAGCAAGAGACTAGCAGAATGACAGGTGGGAAATACAGAAGACATGCATACGACATGCTTTAAATACGAAGCTAATGCATTTTTGCTATTTTCAAAATATCATTTAGAAATCATTTTGTAGATTATGGAGCTGTGGGCAGAGCGAGTGCCCCAGAAAAAACCTTTCCACAATATCTCCAACTTGGCATGGGTTTGTACCGAAGCCGGGATTTGTGCCTATTCAGACTTTGGAGGATAAAGCTCATGAGGTAGGAGGCACCGTGTGGGGCGAAGTGACTCCCTCCCAATCAGTAGAGGGGCAGGAGCTGGGACACTGAGCCACCAGGTGCAAGGAAGAGGACTGTGAAATTTAGTTGTGCAAATACACTGGCAATCTCATAACAGTTAAATGAGTACGAAGGAGAATCCACTCAGCTGGCACAGTTGCGGGATTGCGCATGGATTCCTCACAATGTAACTGCTGCTGGAGTCCTATTTTTGCATGTTCTTGAAAAGAGGCATATATATGAAATTATAGATGCCTCAGAGAATTTTCAGGTGGAAGGAAGGCATATTCTAAATCCCTCTCCAAAAGAAGAATGTACTCTATTGAAGGATGAACATGACCTCTGTGTGTAATTTCTGAGAATTTACAATTATTTCCAAGTAAAATGTTTTGAATACCTTGCTCCATAAAATAGGAACTGTGTACATTTAAAAGATGACAACTGCACACGTTTTATCTCATACCTATTGATATACAGTATGTTGACCAGCTCCTCCATGATTTCACAAATATTTATGTGTGGTACAGATGATGACATGGTGGGGGGGTCATTACTTTACAGAAGAGGCCACCTGGGCTGCTCTCCCAGATGTTGGCATGTGAGCAGCACATAAGGGAAGTATGAGAAAATATTATGTGGATATTGTGGGACTAATGTATGCATTTGCATGCATCACTTATTTTGAATTAAGAATTACCATTTTGATGAATGTCTTTGCCAAAAGAGCTGAGTTATGTACAATGCTTGACATGTAGTCACATGTAGTAACATGGTTTAGAATTGCAACCAGTGAGTACAGCAGTGGAGTTCAAATCCTTACAGCTTATGGTCTGAAAGACATGGATATTTCATTTCATGATTTTTGGCCTCAGTTCTTTTTTGTAAGACAGGGGCAGCAGCATCTTACAGAGCTACTTTAAGAAATAAATAAAATAACATAATATTTAACACAAAAAAGTATAAGTACTCATAACAGTAGCAATTATTATTTAACAATAGTGGAAATTAGTACACCATCTCCACTGGCTGGGATAACAGTTACGTATTCATTATGAGGACCATTAATTAAACTCTATGTTTAAACACTACAAGAGATGCAATTACCCAAATTTAAGAAAGACCAATGTGTTTCCTCTTGGCACAGAAGCCAAATATAACAAGTCATTTATAATGTGATGCCAGCAGTTGCCAAAGCAAATAAGACAAAGACTGTATTTGAGAGCTTGAAATAGGCTACCAAGAGAACAGGATTTATATTACTAAGCGTTGGAAGAGGAATAGGAGTCACCAGGTTAATGAAATGAAGAAAACAGCAGACAGAAGAGAAAACATGAATTATAGCTATGTGCAAACAAGATCAAAATGGAGAAAAGAAAAGAAAGAAAAAGGCACCTTTAGAGAACTATACACCACTCTGACCACATCACAGGACACCTGTAAAGCAGTCAAGTTAGAATTTCAGGCCTGAGGTAAATAACACAGAGTTAGTGCCACACCAAGGAATCTAGACTGTGTTCTGCAACATTCCAGAAGTGAATTGTGACTGTTTCCATCTCAAGTATCTCATTTGTTCACAGAATAAGGAATGGCATGGAAGAGCTACTGATGTCGGGAGCAGGAGGCATTTAATTCTCATTGCGTTTCAGAACAGCCTGTATCAAAGGATGTTGAGAAAGAGACAAGGGGAGAAGCTCAGACCTAAAAAGGAGACGTGGTAAAATTTTCAGTTCAATCACTTGTTCTAGAGAATCTGGGGCCAAGTTCTGCTGCGCTGTCCAAGGTGCTGGGACAAAGTCGGGGTCAAATTCTCACTTAGGCTGCTTGGGGGCTGAGTAGATCAGGAAGCAGGAAGGCCAAGGACTTCTGGATCTGCCTTAAACGTGTGGGCGAGATGAAGTGGCAGGAGGGGGTGCGACGGGCAGGTTCTGAGGGGAAGGCGCTGACTCTAGTCGTGTGCACGAGTGGACCTGTGGGCCTGGCTTGAGGAGCGCCAGTCTGAGAAAGAGAAGCACTGAGCCACTGCCAGGCGAGAGGAAGAAACACGGCTGAGCGGAACACGAGCTCTGGAGGTGTGTGACAGGGGAACTGCGGTAAGCTGGTGAGATACTCAGGAAGACGCAATCAATGCACAGGGTCCGAGCCAGTGGAGAACACGGCTTTTGTGGCGTCAGATAATCAAGGAGACTAGTGGGGGCTGTTCAGTGACTTGCACTCCATGGGCACAAAGCTCTGGGTTCCATCCCAGTGATGCAAAAACTGAATTGGGGGCACATATCTAAAATGCATTTTTAGACAGATACTGTAAAATGTGCATCATATTTTGCACGATGGTGTCTTTCTGGACTAATTCCTTGCCTGAGTTAGATGTACTATGTAGTTGTATTTTGGAAACCGCTCTTTGCACACTGAGTTCAGTCACCTATGCCAACCCAGTCATTATGCCTTCACCCTCTACCTGCACCATGGCCCCGCCAAGATCAAGGGCAGTTCTTCCTGCCCTGCATGTCAGCACAGGAGATATAAGAATGAGCTGCAGAACTTGCTCTGCTACAGCAATAGTAAAGGCTTCAGTATTCAGACTGGGAAACAAGTACTTGGTTTCATCCATGCAAAACAATACATCAAGCCAGGAGAGACACACACATTACCAGTATAGGATCTAAAAGGAATAGATTACAAATAATTAAATAAAATTCAACTGACTACAACATAATGCTGTGTGTATAATGCTTTGACCTAAATACCATGTGATGTACTTCACTATTTACTGAGAGAAAAGGTAAGGAACAAATAATGAATAGTATCATAGCATTTCAACAATTTGTTTTTTTAAAAAAAATTGGCATAGCTTTTAAACTAACAATTCAGGAATGCAGCATCTATTGGTACTAGTTGGACACTGCACCCTAAATTAGTGAAAATTTGAATTACAGAACATTTTAATATATATATATATATATATATAGTTTTCTAATATTTCTAGTATTTTGAATATTTCTAATAGTCAAACTAGGGAACCACTACTGGCATCACTAACAGGATGCTTTGCTTAGTTTACTCCTAAGGGCAGCTGTGACTCATTCAGCACGGACATATTAATTGAATGCAAATGTAAACTTTGAAAATTCTAATGCACCATATGCATCATAACTATTTCTCCTTGAAATTTCACTCCGCCCATTCTTCCCTTGTCATTCCTTCAGGAATGGTGAAAATGTGGACGCTTTTCCCTGAGTATTGATGAGGTGAGGTTTAAATCATGAGATTCCATCTCCTCATCTCTCAGAATCACATACGGAGCTGCATTCTTGTGGTTTTGACACCAGTCCCGTGTGTCTCCCGCTTCCAGCACTGGGTCAGATCACAGTCCGGAACTTCCTCAGAATTCACTCGTAACTTTTCATTAACAGTTCACAGAGCTTGCTGTGGTGGCAGATGCCCATAATTCTTGCCTTCTGGGAAGCTGAGGCAGGAAGGTGAGAAGTTTGAGTTCTACTTGCAGAATTCAGCAGAAAACTATCCAAAAACAAACAGTGCAAAAGCTGGGTGTGCAGCTGGGTGTTAAGCCACAGATCCAATCTTCAGTGAAAAACAACACAAAACAGTAAATGGATCAGAGGATCAATACAGGTGATCTCAGATTGGCACACATTATTGTAACGGCCTGGAGACACGTTAGTGTACACTGTATACAGTACAGGGTGTACTGTGGCACAGCTCTGGAAATAAAACAATTGAGTGAGAATCAAATACATGATCTTTGTGATGATTATTATAACATTTACAGTCTTATTCTAATGTTAATTCTATATGATTTGTCTTAATAACTTATGGATCTGAATAAATCTTTTATTGCTGGGAAGTGGCACTTTTTTTCTCTTACATTGTTGAGATAAAATCATATTTGTTGATTTCAGATCCAAACACTGAATTGGCTGGAAATTTATCAGGGGGAAGTGTTTCATTCATTGTAATTCTCAATGCCATTAAGGTGAAGAATATTGCAAAGGCTATCAAAGATTTAAGCTTTATCTCTTAGAGGTTTTTCTCTGCCTGTTTTCTCAGTGTTGTATTAAATTTAGAGATGTAACATAAGGATAGAATATCCTAGAATAGGAAATATAAAATATATATTTCTAAAGATGGGAAATAAATTTACCCTTTCCTTAAGAGGAAAATCAAACTAGTATGATTTTTTGAACTTCAGGTTGATTAACAACAAGTTTCCATATATTCTGTTGTCTTTTTGTTTGGTTTAGTTCAAAAAACCCAATTCCTCCTCTTTCCCTCCTTCTCCTTTTTCTTATTCTTCTTCCCCTTCTCTTCCTCTCTTTCTTTCTTTCTTGAACTACTCCATAGCAGTCACTGTGACTTATTTTATGCTGGCCTCCAAGATATTTCTTCCTGCTCTTCAGTTTTTCTCCTCTTCCAAGGGAATGTTCTCTTCTGCTCTTTTGAAGGCAAAATGTTAGCTTTTATGTACTTCCTTGAGCATATTCAGCCTATAATAAAATGCTAAGAAGGATAGATAGGCAAGTCATATTTTTGTTTCTGTTTTTTTTTTTTTAAGCACCGACTATTACTAAACAGTATTTAAAGTATTTAAATCAAGAGGTCAAGTTGAAATGCCATATTGCTTTGTCTGTTTTGCATAGACACAGCCTCTTGAGGGTCTCCGTCACACAGTGAACAGGGCCTGAAGTCAGGAGGCTACTAGACTGTGGCCATTGAGACAGCTCAGTGATGCTACTGAGGCCAATTAGAAACCCAGTTGATGCCCGTGTGGAATCCTGCACTCGTGACACCTCTGCCTCCTTCCTCTCTCTCTCTGCAATGTCCAAGGATGCAGGGATCAGGGGTGCAGGCTCCGGGAGACAGAGCACTGGCTCTGGGTAGCACCCTTTCCATGACAGGTTTCTTCAGTCAGAGTTGATCCTTAGATGCTACTACTTTCTATCTCATGTCCCTAAAGAAATGATAAAAAATAGCTCTGGGCCTTTATCGTTCATAAAAAACATACAGGGAACTTACTTAAAATGCAAATCTCTGTATAATCTTCACCTTCCACCACAGATACCAATGCAACAGATTGGATGGATCTATACGAGCTGTGCTTTTAGTAAAGCTCGAGAGATCCTGGGGAGGCTGTCTTTGCGAATGGTTTCAGAAACCCACTGAGTTCTGTAATGAATATAAAATTTCCCACTTTGGGATGGAAACACCACAGAGAATCACAGCTGGTCAAACTGCTGATAATCACGTGGCACCTAGTTTTCTTCACAGATCTCATAATTTTCCACCATCTTCGATTACAGATGAGCGCAGTGTCATCCTTTGGCCATGAGGAAACATGACTGCCTAAGTGAGGCCAAAAATAGACTTCACAAAAAAGCAATGGAAGGTCTTTGACGTTGATTCACCACAGAATTACATCATGGTCTACTTGACCCTGTGGGCTGTGTCTACTGCCCAGGAAAAGTCCAGTCTTCTTAGTATCTGTTGAATAACAGTTCCCTCTGCTGGCACATGTGTTGAAATTCCTCTCACCTTATTCTCTGGAACAAAATATTTGATTTCAGGTTCAGAGCTCTATGTCTTACCCCTGGGACCCTCCTAGTGACTAGGCTCACCAGGTTGGTGGCACCTTTCCAGAGCTAACTATGGCAAGGCACTTTAGCTGACATGTGATTTTACCCCAAAATAAACCTTGTAAGAATATTAGATTCTTTGCTTTGAGGCCAGTCATTAAACCCCACATTTCAGGCCTGGATCAGGCACATTTTTGTTATTAAGTGATTTATCTCTGCTTTTCTTTAAATGTACTGAAATAAATTGGTCAGCACTCCAGTCAGCAGGTTACCTTGAGTTAGAAATTATTTGCTTGTTATTCATCAATGGTCTTAAAACCTGTAATAAAAGATGAAACGATATTTCATACAAAAATAAATATGATTTCTACCTGCTAAGCGCATTAGCACAGGATCAAAAGCCAGGCTGTGGGTATCTGATGCAGCCTTGAAGTTTGGGAAATCACTCTCTACCCACCAACATGTGGAATGTCCATACTCTTCCATCACATTGTACAGATGCTGGCCTTCCTCTACTTTCCAGTCATTTAAGTAACTCTTATCCTCTTACACATTAATCTCTAAACTTGCAGGTCTCAAAGAAGGGGTTGGGAACCACTGTGCAGTCAAAATTATTTTCATACTAAGATGCTAATTGCCTTTGTAACTTTCATGAGTATATAACAGAGATTTCCAGAAATGCAGGATGTGTGATCTCTTAACAGATTGAACGCAGAAATAAATATGAAAACCCATTAACCCGGCTTCCATTAATCCACATATTAAAGAGAACTGTGAGTGATATATATTTTTCACTTTGCAAGATAGTTATTTCTCATAAAAATATATTATTAGGGTAAAAATTTAATGGGTTATTATTTACACAGATTGAAAATTTTAAAATGTGTCAGTTTTTATTTAAAATATGACAGATAGTTAATTTAAAAATAATTTATGAACTGAGAATATAATGTGAACTTGAAGGTTTATTCCCAACATCAAACAGATTGTACAAACCCTTGTTTAGGTAACTAGGAAAAAACCACCTGGGATGCGTTAGCAGTCTCAGGCCATGTCTAAAGATACTTGTACATCTCAGGAACCCAAAAAAGTATTCAGCCAATGAAACAGGATCAAATTGTTAAACTAGGTGCTCACTAAATAGATGTGGACTGATTCAACCAAAAATCATGTTAATATTTGCTGCTGGGGAGATTTCATATCAGATTTTTTCCCTTTAAAATTTGTGTTTCAGGAAACTTCTACTCTAACAAGAAACGTACCTGGAAGAAGAGCATCAGTCATGGCTCAAACTATTGGAAAAATCGAAGGAAGTTTGAAGGTAGAACTAACACCAAGGCCCTGAGCCCTATCAGAAATGCACTGAACCTCCGGCCCTCTGTGTTGAGGTCCTGATTGCCAGATGGTCCCTGTGATGTATGACGAGATGAGCAGATATTGTCAAATGACTGAAAAATTAACAATCACTAATAGTTGTCTTATCTTTAAAATAGCAATGCTAATAAGCTCTCCCAGAGGTTAGACACTTTTCAATTTAACATTAAAGGACAATTTTATAATACATAATTTAATGGAATAGCATAGTTAATGCTAAAACCTAAAACATGTGTTAAACATAAAGGCAGAAGATAATTGAGATTGAGCAGATTTTATCTTAAAACAAGAATAAAATTTTACAGTTGCTACAAAGGATACAGAGTTGGAAAATAAGGAAGATCAATACATATTGATGGCTACAAAGCAGAAAACATTTTAAAACACTGAGTCTAAAATAGTCTGATGATAAACTCATTACCTAAGCATTACAAATTCCTTTTTCTTGCAATAGATTTTTATTTCAATTTACTATAAAGAGCCTTATTAATTTCCCATTGCTGCTGAACCAAATTACAACAAGCACACTGACATAACATGAATTTCTTGTCTTACACAGTTGTGGGGACCAGAAATTTAATTTAGTTAATGTCAATGCACTGGCAGGGTGCTCCTGCTGGGGACTAGGCTGGGAGATCCTCTTGCCTTCCCTCTTTTAGCTTCTATTGGTTGCCTGTATTCTCTGGTTTATACCCCATTCCTCTCTCTTCAAAACATGTCTACAATCCCTGCATTTCTCATCACATAGGCTCTGCTTCTGATGCTCCTTGAGCCCTCTTATGATTGTTGTGATTATGTCAATGCCAGTCAGCTAATCTGGGGCAATCCACCTATCCCAAGAACCTGAATTCATTCTCCCCTGCAGGGTCCTCCTTTTCCTTGGCAGGCAACGTGCCCACAGATTCTGGGCATGGGAACACAGACATCTTTGACCACTGAGGCTGACAACCAGAGCAGATGCTCCCACACAAGCCTACGAACCCAGAGTAAGTGTGAAGTCAGTGTATGAAGAGACAGTGCTTCTTCGGTTTTTAGGGCTGTCTTGTCAGAGTGGTCTGTCTTCCCTTTGACACCCAGGATTGCCTTTTATATTTTCTCTCCAGAAGGCCCGGCCCTGAAAGGGGCTCATTCCAATTGTTAGCTCAGTACAACTGAACTTACCAACGAGTCAGTCCAGGGGACTTTCATTCACAAAGGACAAAGTGTCAACCTCCAATAATGAAAGAAAACGGAAACAAATTGCTCCATTTGGCTAATGCAGCACCATAAATGTTTTCCGATTATGTATAAACTTAGCACCATTGAAATGGGTTAAAATAATTTCCTAACTATATCAAGCATACTTTCAAGGATGGAAACTCTAATTTTCTTCCACGTTTCTTTGATGAACTCACAACCAGTAAATTAGTCCATGCTAATAGCTCATTAGCATCTACAGAAATAATGTTAATGAGAAATTTGAAAAGCAAACAGCAGGTGTAACTTTGTCTTTCGCCACATGAAGATCTTTGGAAAACACAGGATGGTGAGATTCAATAGGTTAAATTTTATCTCTCTTTTTAAGAGTCTAGCAAAGGTCAGAAAGGCCATTGACAGATTTTCTAGAAACAATTACAGATAGAAATGCATTGAAGCTTTTCTGAAAAACACAAGAAAACCTATTTATGGCTTTAATACATTATTTATAATTTAGTTATATTATCTGGACTTCATCATCATGTCTCTGATTGACTCCATTCTAGTACAAAAATTCCACTCATGATCACTTAATGTGTCTTGAAATTCTATTCTTTGTGTTTCTGTGATAGTGAGAGATCCCCAAAAAGACAGCCATTCATATTCTTGTTCTTTTTAAGTCACAGGGTATGAGGAGTGGGATTGGTGATGGTGTCTGAGCAGTGTATATGGACATAAAAAATTCTGGATAGACACCGAAGTACAGCGTATCAGTGCACAGACTTCACTGCAAATGCAATGTGTTCTGAAATTTGATAGTTAAAAGGATGTAAAACATGACTCTTTTACAGATGTAGACAGAAGAAAGGAATTTATAAAGCGTGTGTGCAGAAGCAATGGCTGATGAGGAGGAAACTCCGCAAGTTTGAGCCAAACGCAGATACAAAGCTCTGGCCCACTGTGAAGACCTGTTATCCAGACTCATCAGTCAGTTGGGACCACTGTTGAGGAAGAGGGAAGTCTTTTTCTGCAGGTAGCTGCAAAGGCAGTGACCTAGACTGGTCATAGATTTTTGCTGGTTCAGTAATTGAATTTGATTATGAAAAAGCAAGATGGTGTTCCATGCTTAGGCTATGCAGTGGACATTACCACTGTGCATGGTATTTGGTTCCGTTCTAGCTATGGCATAAGTAACATCACCTTTCCTTGATCCTTTGAAGTTAGATGCAACTATGCCACTATTTGTGTTGTTGAAATAATTAGTAGAAGCATAAAGACACTTAAAAGACAGTGCACAATGCTTCCTGTCTTCTCACATTACCACCACAACCAGTGAGACTCCAGAAAATGAGACCTCTAGAACTTGACTCAGGCTGGATCTATGTTGGGAGACAGCATAGTACAGCAGCAGAGGGGCACTGAGTAGGAGAAACAGTGTAACTGCGAGCCACTGCGACTGGGGGCTATGCGTCCACCTCATAGTAGTCTAGCTGATTCTCACATAAAGAAGGTGCAACACTTTGGATTGCCAAGAGCAGGGACAGCTGAGCTTCTTGAAGATGTGATAGAAAAAGTAAGAGCAAAAAGTGAAATTTCATGGAGACTAGAGGTTAGCCTATTGAAGTTATTACTTGAAATAAGCAAACAAATAAACAAAAACTATACACCTTTTCTCTTTTTTGTTCTCCTTTGTGAACTGAATCATAGAATTCAAAAGTTAAAGTTGTTCTCATTTTAAGTTCTTAACATGATCAATATTTGCCAAGACACTGTCAAGCAATCCACTGAATATTGTTTTTATGCTACTATATTAGTGCGAGCTTGACTGAGCACTATACAAATTACCTCAATTTTAACTAATTTATTTCATACTAAAGTACATAGTTTTAATTGACAAGAATCCTATTCAGGCTGACTGCAGCTCCCCAGATATTTGCTTCCATTTAAAGAGAGATACTTATGAAAATCACTATAATGACTAAATAATTACCTGTTGCTAAAAACTACTCTATTGGATCATTTGAAAGGTACCAGTTAGAATGAGCCATTGCAAGGATATCACAGAATTTTTAAACACTAAATTATACCACAAACATATCTAGAAGTGAAAGACAATTACTTGTTATCACCATAAGTAATATTTTTGGAATCTATATTATGATTAGTAGTCTCTTCACTCCTCAAAATTTAAAGATCTGTAACTTGAGAAGTTTCGGATAAGTCTGTTTATTTAACTTACAATTTTTTCCCCTAACTGTATGTTATTAGACTCAATGATCACAAACTCAAAGGTTTTACTTTGAACTTGAATAATTAAAAACTTGATAGGGTAAAATACATTAGTTCCTCATTTCTTTATACTTCTACCTACACAGAATTAAGGAGTAAAATAGAAATGCCTGGCATTTCCACAGGTTTGGCGCAGATACTACTCTACATTCATCTGGAGGCCTAACTGCAAGTGACACCTATGGATGGCTTGCATAAAGCAGCCCCTAACAATCTCATGAGGTTTCTGAAATCCAGCGTATATAGGACAGGAAGCTAACACTGAAATTAATACAGGGAAAGAGAGGACAGTGAGATCAGCCACTGTCTCTTTCTGTTCTGTGCCAGCTATATGTATGAAGTTTTTAAGCAACAGTACAAATGTAAGAAGTGAAAGGTCACTGACTCTGTGGACCTGAGTTGTGTGAGTTTGCAGGAAGGAGAGCAGGAGCTTTGAGTTTCTCTTGAACACTCGCGGGTCTGGACCTGCGATGCCCCTGAGACGTTCTACCGCTCCCACAGTGCTCATTACTGTAACCACCATGTCCAGGTTGAAAGACACCCCGCTGTGCTGAGGCTTCCTGCGATAGTCAAAGCTGCGTTTTGTGAAGGTAATTATTTTCCACACCGATTCTCAAAAAGAACAAATATTGAGTTTTTCTTCCCAGGTCTCTTCAGTTGATTCAAAGTGTATGTGTACAAAATGCCAAATATCTCTATGACAGGGTATTAGTTATTAAATATAAATAGAAACCAAATGGACTAAGCATTCAGTAAAATATGGGAAGAAAATGACAACAAAACAAACCCAATGAATATAGGAGAAAAAGAATTTATCATAATTATAAAAATAGAAGTGTCATCAACAGTAACTATTCATTGAATGCTCACTCTTTGGCACTGGTCTAAGCATTTTCCATGTATTAACTCAGTTGATTAATGTAAAAATCTTAATAAAGTGAGAACAGAAAACAATAACCCATATTTGGTTAAAAATGTAAATATAATTGAAGGAAACTCAAAGATAATATACATAGTATAAATCCACAAATAAAATAGAAAGTAAAAGTTAAATTATATATGTAAGTTTTGCAATGAGAACTTATTTTCAAAAAATATAGTTGAAATATTGATGTTATGTGGCTTAATGTAAAGTAAAACTGAAAAGAAAAGACACTAAAATTAACCATGCAGTCCAGTCCTGCTGAAGCACACTCATGCAAATACACTAATTAAATTTCAAAGATCATCACGATTCTACTTCAGTGTTTCTGAGGCTATGCTGTGTACATATGAGGGCTGATAGATATCGGATGCAGTATGAGTTCCAAGGAAGGAAGGGGGAAGGCAAGAACAGCTCTGTTGTTGGACTGGGATCCAGCGAATCAACAGGAAGTGATGATGGAGAACGTGCTTACAAACAGCAGAGGCGACATAATGGTGACTTGTGTGTGTTCTTGTGCACACATGAGCTCTGCCTGATGCGGAGTCTTGGAGGCAGTCACCGCAACAACAAGAGCCATGAGTGTGTCTCACTTCCAGTCTTTAGCTCTACAGAGACACGGGCCGGGCTCTGTGCCAGGGGTGCGCTGCTGCAGTCCTGGCGAAGGGGAAATATAACGGCCTGAAATATCTTTTAAGGACAGACAGGGGCTACAGGACAAGTTGAAAAGATACAAGATTTAACTTGAAGGAGTGAAGACTGAGTAATTCTAGGGGAAGTTAAGCAAAGGCATATAGACAGGTCATAGGAGGTTATGTATACTGAGTAAAAGCAACTTACATAATTTGTCATTCACATGAATAATTGAATTTTTAAAAATTGAGAAAACAGGGCCGAGGATTTAGCTCAGTGATTCGGGTGCCTGCCTTGCTAGTATAAGGGCCCAGGGTTCAGTCCTTGGTAACCACATATAATGCCAGGCGTGGAGACTAATGCCCATCAGCAATCAGTACCACATACCACACTGGGCATGGTGGCTCATGCTTGCAATCCCATTACTCAGAGGGCAGAGGCAGTAGGATTGCTGTGAGTTCAAGGCTGCGCTCAGGGCCAGTTTGAACTACAAAAGTGAGAACTTGTCTAAAAAAAAAAAAAGGAAAACAAGAACGCTATTGCTGTCAATAGAATTCCAATGGATAAATGTAAGAGAGAAGATAGAAACAGAAATTGATTACAAAAGTAGCAATACTCACAGATAAGAATAGTTTATAGATTTTAAAATTAGTGGAAAATATATAAAAAATTCCACAAAATCTCCGAGAGTTTCTCCACAGGATACTTATTGCTTTCCAAAGTAAAAGTAGGATCTTTAGAGTAGGAAAACCAAAAGATATAACCTTACACAAGCAATTAAAGTTAAGAACAGACTTTAGGATTAGTTTTAAGAATTAGTATCAGTACAGGCCTGTCTACAGTATGAATACAGTGAGGGTTAACCGTCTCATGATATTTCTCCTCAAAATCCCTATTACGATCAGATTCGGAAAAGCTAGATCCAAAAAGTCAAGTGTTGAAGGCCTAGAACTGCAGACACAGAGACTTGGTAAGAGGTAAAGTGGGATGTGGTCTAGACAAAGTTATTAGTATCAAGTAAAGACAACTGACTCTAAACTCACCAAATCCAGGACTGGGTTGCTTGGATACCAGTAAGAATCTCATTAATCACCCATGCTCTCTTTATGCCACACACTGGCTTAGTTTGCAATTAAGGCACATAATTTGGGTCAGTTCAACAGGAATTTGTAAAATATCTACTGTATACTCTGTGTGAGCTCAGAAGGCTAAAAGGAGGAATGAGAGGGCACTGTCTTTGCTTTTACTGAGTTATACTTTAGCGTGTGTGGAAAGAGGAAACACAGTACAACAAGGAGAGTGTAAACCATGTTTTAGAAAGTTACAAGCAGTTCTTGAGGTCAGAAGGAAGGCAGGGCACAATCACTCATGCTTGCAAAACACTCACTAATCTCCATGTACATTAATAACTCTAGATGCCAACATCAGAGTGGAAAAGGTGGCATCTGAGAGCCTTTGAAATGTGCATCAAGGAGGAGCAGTAGGATCTTGCAAACATAAAGACCAGTGTGGAGTCTTGACTGCAATGAGCAACTGCACTTGCAAGTAGCAAAGGCTGCCTAGGAGGGCAGATGCTGGCTCTCTGAGGGCCTCTTGGCCCCACACCATGACAGGGTGTCAATGTGAATCTTAGCCATTTTCTTCTAATTTAATGAGCAGTTAAGGTGTCTTTAAAGGACAAAAATAATAAGAATGTTGTTAAATAAAATGCATATTCATCATTCTTTGCCAAGACAATAGACTGCTGAAGGCTTGTAGGTTCAGGGTCTCGCTTGAGTTACCCAAGACACTGCAGAGAGTTTGTCTTTACAATAAACAATAGCATTGGGCTTCTCCCCTTTGACACAAGCTCCAGAATGCCCCTCAGGATTAACAACAGCCAGAGTGACACAGCCTCAGGGGAAGGGAAGTGGTGGCAGCAACACAGAAGCTGGCAGGATGCTTAAAGAAATGAGAATGAAGAGAGCCACCAAAGACAGACAAGCGGTCCCTGGAAGCTGCTAGAGGAGAGGCACTAACTCCACTGTGTGGACAGAGACAGCAGGAAGGACACAGACCTGCTGCTAATGGCCATGACACAGGGGGCCAAGCATGAGCATGTCCAAGTATACATGTATGCTCAAAATTTACAAATACAAAAGTTTGCTTCAGGAATATGGTAACTTTGAAGCTATATCTCGAAGAAACAAGCACTTTGAACTAATTTCACTTTCTTCCTGATTTTATTATTTTTTTAGGGTTTTATTTTTTTGTTTTTGTTTTTGTTTTTTTTGAAACGGTCTCATTTTGTAGTTCAGGTTGGCCCTGAACTCACTATGTAGCCCAGGCTGGCCTTGAACTCAGCAATCCTCCTGCCTCCCAAGTGCTGGGATTATAGGCGTGGGCCACTATACCCAGCACTGTGACATGTGATTGAGGATCAAATGTGGGACCTGATGCTTGCCAGGCAGATGCTATATCCACTGAGCTAAATCCTCAGCCCCTTTGTCCTGATTTTAAAGTTCAAAATTTGTAACTTCCATAGAATTTTGAATGCCAGGGATTATTTAAAATGTTCTGTTAGGGCTGAAACTGAAGCTAAAGCAATAATTATAAAGTCCTTATGGGCTGGCATAGAGTTATATATAATTGTTTACTTAAATTTGCTTATATTATTTTTTATTATTTATTTATTTATTTGTTTGGTTTTTTGAGACAGGGTTTCGCTTTGTAGTTCAGGCTGGCCCTGAGCTCAGCCTCAAACTCACATCACAGCAATCCTCCTGTCTCTGCCTCCCAACTGCTGGGATGACAGGCGTGAGCCACCACGCCCGGCACTGTGGTATGTGGTACTGGTTGCTGCTGGGCGTGAGTCTCCACACCCAGTATTGTATGTGGTTACTGGGGATCGAACCCGGATCCTTGCACTTGCAAGACAGGTGCTGGAACCACTGAGCTAAATCCCTGGCCATTATTTTTTATTTTTGAGAAACTACAGAGTTTTAGTGGAAATTGCAGTTCAAGGGTCCAGTGATTAGATTTCTTTATTTCGTTTTTGGTTACATTTGTCCCCATCAGAGAAAGGAGAATGTTAGTTACGTAGACTGAGGGACCCTTGGCTCCTTCCTGAGAGAGTTCATCACAATGGACCCATGCATTCCTCCTCAGGCATAGGAATTAGTGACAGACTGAAGGAGTTAAAGAGAAGCACACTCGCCATGTAAGACCAAGACCACAAAATGCCCCAGAGCCGTCCAAAAAGATCAGCTCTGGACTCAGCTGGCTAAAGTAAAGCAAGATGGCGGGCCCCAGCAAGGCTGGGCTCAAGGCCCGGGGAGATACAGCAGTAAGCTATGCAAGGGCAAGGGCCAGAGGTCTGAAGCATCCCAGAAAATGTCTTACAGTACCCCAAAACCTGTGTGCCTTAACTGCAAGTCTGTGGTGCTTCTCAGAGATCAGCCACAGGCCGCTTGTGGCCAAGGATTAGAAAGCTGTTTACTTCAAGTTTGGAAAGAGCCCTCACACTCACACAGAACTCTAGAGGGAACTTCAAGAATTACAAGGCAGGGGAGCCATTTTACATGAAATGGATATTCATCAAGATGAGTCTTGGCTGCTTTACCTCTAGTGCCTCAGGCAGGCAGCTGAGACAGGACAGCAAAGCCAGACCCCCTCACTTCCGTAGGCGGCAACTGTGACTTTGTCCAGCTCTTCCTCCAGCGCAATAGGCCTACCACTGGCACGGCTATTGTGTATGCCACAGCAGTGCTACAAACCTCCAATGGCTTCTGCTTTTGAATCACCAGACAGAGTCCTTTGTAATTAGATTTTTTCAGGAAATATACATCCTAACCTCTGAAGCCAACACATGCCAGTGAGAATCTTCTTTGCCAGGCTTCCAGTCCAGAAGATTCCGGAGCCTGTCCCCACCCACAAACCACTTTTCTTACAGACAGTTTACCCTGATTATAATGATCCTTCTGCGCTGCATCTTTCGATTTTTTTTCTACAGTTAAATTTTTATTTCTCACTGCTTATACCAGGTGTCATGTGGACATCAAGCTTTCTTGGATCACATCATCTTGAATTCTCCACTCCCTCCTCCAAGCCATACTTTCTATGAAGCTTCCAAGTATATATTCAAGTCATGTGAAAATTGTGAAACAGAAATAGAACTTGAAGTCATGTTAGTTCAGATCAATACACCATATGTTTGGAAAGGAAAAGTTAGATCTGTTTCACATTCCGACATCCAGCATGTGAGCCAAGATGTCTCCCAGTGTTGCTCAATCCTGCACCAGCAGCCCCAGATTCTGCAGGCAGGTGGCGGCAAGATGCGATAAGCAGTCTGGCTCTTATTGCTGTTATCCAGGTTATTAGTTGTGAAGTTGGGTTTTTCCCACTCTCTGCTTTTTCACTTCCTAAAGTTGCAATAAGCTGTTTATTTCAATTATCCTGACTGTATGTTTTCAAGAAAAAAAATCCTGGGCCAGGGAGTTATCTCAGTGGTTCCAGCGCCTGTCTTGCAAGCGCAAGGACCCGGGTTAATCCCCGGTAACCACATACCACACACCAGTACCACATACCACAGTGCCGGCCATGGTGGCTCACACCTGTAATCTCAGCACTCGGGAGGCAGAGGCAGGAGGATTGCTGTGATGTGAGTTTGAGGCTGAGCTCAGGGCCAGCCTGAACCACAATGCGAGACCCTGTTTCAAAAAAAGAAAAAAAATCCTAAGGGAGGATTTTGTAGAAGCATCTACAATCCATGATTTGATGAAAAATCAGGTTTTTGCTATTCATTCATTCTTTCATTTATTCATACATTTTGGCCCAGCAGTTCTCACATCGCCTCACAATTATATCTATGGCAATTAAGATATAGCTGGAATAAACTTAAGCATCTGTCAAAAATTACAACTGCTGTTTCAAACTTACCATTTCCAAAGATTCTATTATTTCAGAAATATTCATTATAAATTGGATGAAGGTGTGTCATCCACTACCCTAGGAATTTCAACAAAGGTAAATTTACCCAACGCAGTAGTACAAAGCATGATCAAAGGGTATTATTCTGCCATTAAAAATGATAAGATTGAGTCATTCATATTAAGATGGATATACCTTCAGGACATCCTCATAAGTGAAATAAATAGGTCACAGATGTATAAATATTATATCTTTTCTCTGGTATGAGAAAAGGAAGATGTAAATGAGTTTTAGTATATATAATTACTATTGTGAAATAGAAAATATTTAAAAGGAAAGAGGTTGTAGGGGTAAATAATGAAGGGAAAAAGAATGTGATAGTAATAAAAAAAGGAAACAAAGCTTATACACATAGGGGTAGGGTTGTAGGATGGGTAGGGGAAGGGAACAGATGAGAATCAAGTCACATCATATTCTGGTACAAACTCTCAATGTTGAATGCAATTATGATGTGTATTCATAATGTACTAATAAAGAAGTTTTTAAAAAAATTATGGTGAGTGTTTCTGCTGAGGATCATCCAGTGAGAGGTGGGCCCTTTTGACAGAAGCAGTTTATCTGACCTGCACAGGCATGGTAAGGTTGAGCTTGCAATAAGCTACATGTGGTTCTTGCATAACTGGAAGCTTGATTTTTATTTTTCCTTATTTTAAAATGGGAGAAAACACTACTAAACTATATTTGAAAACAGATAAACAAAGAAAGTACTAAAAAGATGCACGTGGCTATTGACCCTTGCGCTTGATCTAACATATCTCTGGCAGTGCAGATGTGTCCCCGGTCTGCAGTGACTCTAGAAAGCAGGTCCAGGTCTGTGTCCTCCGTTCACTGCAGTGAACGGCATAGAACTGAGGGCGCAGGAGGAGCTGAGCTCAGATTCATTGCATTCAATGAATGAAGACATGAATATGCATGGCTCATTCCCAGTATGGAGCATTCCCTCAGGCACGTGAGGCCAAGCACAGGAGAGGGAACTAGTCCCGTCTCACCAGCACACATAAAATGTGCTCAGGGGCCCTTCGCACCTTCAGCCTCTGTTTCCTGTTTTGTGAAATGTTGGGAAAGTCTTCCCAGCTGATGTGTGGGACCGTTGTGAAGAGTCAATGACAGCATGAAGCAAAAATGCCTTGCAAACCATGAAGTACTAAAACATATCAAGTATTATTGAAATGACATGAGGTAGTTGAGAAATCTTCAATTCACACCTAAGTTGAGCTGATTTTCTTTTTAAATAGTGAGTAGGAGAAAGCTGAATGCTTAACAGGAGTTTTTACAGAAGCCCTATTATTGGGAGTTTCCGATGGCCTCCTCCTTTCCCTGCCACCGCAGACTGCAGAAACGGGAGCTACAGAATATTTACTTTCGAGAACATGGCCTAAGGGTGCGATTCTCATCTTGACCGACTTTCAGCATTCACCGACGCCTGGCTAAGGCGGAGGAGTGCTGTTCTGCGCTTGCCTTTGTCCATTACTCGAGGTTCTACTAAGTGATTCGCTAAGCACGCTCTTAGTCTTTTGTTAAAAATTCATTTCAGGAAGATTAGGAATGGAGAACATTTCTTGGAATAGCTACTGGCAAGGTGTATTGGGGAAAAAATTACCCAATTTTCTTTTGCATACTGTAAAAGAATGATTTATTGCTAAGAGTAGTCACCTTAGTGAAGATAACTTCTTTTTACACTTCAGAATGTAGGGGAAACAGTTCAATTCCATTCTTCTGTCTTTTAAAAAATCACACAGGGAAAAGGACCTTGCCAGGAGCGACTTCATGCACTCAGCGCCTCTTTACTACATACACACTTTACCATCTCGCAGTCACCGTGCCAGACCCCGGAATTTTTTTCCAAGATTTTAACTAACACATGTGATTCTACTCTTTTTTTCACCGCACATACATAAAATTGACCCTGAAATCTTCCTGGCCCATAAAACCAGTTTTGTAACTTCCTCATTTTCATGACTTCAGAGCCTGCCTGGCAGCAGGTCTGCAGGCTCACACCACCTATGCAGGCGCTCAGGGAGTGAGTGGCCGGAGCCGAGGAGCGCTGGCTACAGGCACAGGCTCGGGCAGCAGCTGGGCGGTGAGGCTTTGCCTCTGCCCTGCGTCTGCCTTTGGTCCTTTTCCCGCCCATGCACGTTCTATGGTAACTTCCAAAAGGCCCTCACTGCTTTGCTTCGGGACTCTCCCCTCCCAGTCAGCCTCCTCAGTGCTATTGGAACCGGACCCCGAACCTGAGGCTCAGGGCCAGCCATTGACTCTGTGCTTCGCGTCTCTGGGAAGCCGAACTGCCCACATCAGCCCTTCTCATCCTCCCACTGAGTATTCCTCACGGACCAGCATGTACCTCAAACCACAGTCCAGCTGCAGGGACTTTCCTCCAAGTACCTATCACAACGCTGTCCGGTGAGGTCTAATTTTACTTAAAAATCTAGGGAGGGTCTGTATTCCTCTCCAAAATATCCAAAATATCCCCAGGCTTGTTTTTATTTAGAAACTTGTATTTCCTTTGAATTGAAACATCAGCTAAGATCCTCACTCCAGGAAAAGCACCATGTATGTCCCATCACTTCCTTATGTGGTGACACTTTAGTACAGCAGCCTGCCAGCCCCGGGACATCAGTCCAACGAGGTCAATGTAGAGAACAAGGTCAGATCTTGACCTGAGTCAGCACAGCTCGAGGGAACTGAACTCTGGCAAATCATGCTGCTCACTTTACCTAACGTGCTGTCTTTAACTGTCACTGCTGCGTTGCCAGTTTACTTGAGTTCCTCTGAAAACGCTGTAGTGTTTACAAGCTCTGGCCTCAGCTGCCCCCTGTTCTGAACCTGCCCAAGACCAGCGCAGCCCGAGTCCAGCACGGGGCTTCCGCAGTGTCTGGGAATTGCTGGCTCTTCTCACAGCATCACGAATGCGAATCTAAGAATCGTTGTTCAACCTCGTCTTTCTGCTTGGTGTCTTGCATCTGGTCCTTTAAAAAGTTATGATTAATTTAACACAAGGAGACTGAAAATAAGATCATGATATAATTTGAAGATCACTGCTTTACGGTGAATAATTCTCAATTATTTTGTGATTATTAGGAAGACAATTATTTAAACTCATTGCTAGCTAGTATCTTTAAAATACTTTAGAATATTAAATTGGACCCTGAATTTCAGGTGTTGGCTCCAGTCTTAAGAATTTAAATTAGTTTTTAAAATAACTGAATAGACTGCTTACTTTCTAAATAGTGAATGTTATTATTTGAATCTGTTTTTACATCTATATTTGTGAATTAAACCAGTCAGGGTGAACTGTGGATTTCTTATTGGTTTATTCCAAAGAAATGAGTAATGATAAGGTATAAAAGATATTTATCATGAAAAATAAATATCTGAATTATAAAACTATGATTGGATGGTGCCTCATTTTGAAAGCTCCTGACTTCAACAAGAGAAAAATCGAATGGTTTTAAGTGAATTGAAATTGTAGTCCCCGCACCTTCATTTGACTTTTGGGAGCTAATTGCTTTCCATGCACCTTAGAACTGGGCATAAATTGAAATTTCAGGTTCGGATTCTGAATTTTTTTTGTCCTCTGAGAAATGGAACTGATAGGAAGCTTGTTTGAAAATGTCACATGGCCATCTCACAAAGTTAACGTGCCTTTGACAGAAACAAAATGTTTGACTTATATTCCGTTTTTCTTCTTGTACTGACTTTTCAGTTAAAAAAAATTTATGAATTGAAAAACATCACCACTCAAAGGAATTTACACTTGGTTCTTGTCTTCATAGATGGAGTAGAATTCTAAAAATCCCCACCTAGGTAAAAACACTGTCCTGATCTTCCTGTATACCACATTTGGAGAAACAAATGATTTTCAGGATTATTAGCAGAAATCTCCTATTCCTCAGTCACAGTAAATCTGGTATGGAGTATAATTTTTTTTAAAGTCTTGGCCCAAATCATATTTATTAAACAACTTCCAAATGCACATAGTAAGAGCTTTCTTCTCAGTTTCATCTGGAAATACATTTTTTAGTGAGAACAGAGCATCCAATTTGGGAACTAGTATTACTGACTGTATATAAACCCTGTCAGTGTCTCCTGCATCTCGCAAGTTCTCTCCTCCTGCCATCTCCCCAGTGGCAGGGACATTGTCCTTTGTGACTGTTGCTAAGTGCACACCTATTGACCACCACATTTGATAGATAGCACTGTATGTTTAAGAATGTTATTTCTTATCATTTGGTGGAACTCTTGAAATTGGAGTAAAAGGAACAGGATTATGCTCATACTCACGAGCTACTTTTAGCACATTTGACACCAAAGTACCGCAAGTGATATAATTTCAGATGAAATGTTAGTGTGGATGAAAGGGTGTGGGGCATTTACATAATTGGCAGGCATGATGGTCTCCACTATACTTACTCTCTCACCATGGCCGACTCATAGGGGCTGACCTCAGAAAGAGGCATCAGTCAGGATATAAATTCATGAGATTCACTTTTAACAAAACAGAATTCAGATATTAAAAAGCAGTTGGCTGTTTAGGCTAGAAGTGCTGGAGCGACACCGCACAGGCTTTACAGAGTTGATTCTGAGGTCAGTGGATGACATAGGATAAAAGAAGCCTCTTTAAAAATCACACATCATTTTAAAAATCAAAATAATAGTAACATTTGTTCAATTCTTAGCTCACCCTGCCAACCAATCTTGGTTCCAAATGACTTTTGGTCATTTCCTAAAATTACGTTTATCTAGGAAACATAAATTTGCTGCCAATGATGACATTCAATAAAGTTTCTGTAACCCTTTTCTGAAAATAGCCTCTAAGATTGTGATGGGCCACATCTTTCTGATGGGAATGTGGAGTAACTGAAAGTTAAATAAAATGAAATATTGAAGAGAACATAATTCTAGCTCACATTTCACTGATGAGAAAATAGAGACACAAATCATTTGTCTAAGGCCAGCACATTTAGATATTAAGCCACATGTGCAATATACTACACTGGCTTTAAATTATGTGTGTGTTTACAGATACATTTTGACAATATCAGTCTTTTCATTTTAAATTTTATATTCTGTATTTCTTGAAAACTGAGGTATACAAAATTAATCTATGAATCTTTTGTTTCTACTTTATTCCCCTTTTCTCAAAAATTTTAACCCAATTGTTCTTTGCAGTATGTGACAAAAGGACAGACTTGAGTCCTGCTTTCTCCACTGGAGGCAGTTCAGCAGCTTTCCTGGTCCAAAGATGGGCAGGGAGGCTTTTCTGTGTCGGAGACGGCTGTGTGCTTTGGCAGGACCAGAGGGAGACTGGAGATCACTGATCCCGCAGCCCTTCACAAAGTTATTGGTTTAATCATAGCATGGCGAAAGGGAATTTGGAAATGTGACTAGAGAACAGTAGTTTTAAAAAAAGAAAAATATAAACATGCAGGAATAGTCATTTTGTAATTGGGATCTGTGCAGTAGGCTTGTTTACCTTTCATATTTCTTAGATTTTGATACTTGAATTCTTTAAAACATTCATGCAATTCTAGCATTATGTGAATCAAATATTTTGCATAATCTATAATTTTTTTTTTACCTGAATAACTGAGTGAGTGAGATGCTTTATTAAACATTATCCTCGTAGGCCAAAATTGATGAATAGAAAATTCTAGTAAATTCTTTTCAGAGGATGGTTATATGTTGATCTCAGAGAATGGACTAAAATTGCCTCAGCTCACAGAAACTACTGCTGAGGGTCTGTGGAAAATGTGACTCTAATGAGAAGTGCTTTGTGAATGATTAGAAAGTATTTACTGATAGACAGGTGAGTGATCATTTCCTTGCAGCAGCTCATTTTATAGAATAATATTATGCAAAAGATAAAATTTAAAAGTTATTTTATGTAAGAATAAAATATTAGAACCTGATAAAATAGACTATAGGTGTTGTTAATGTGTACCTCAAATCAGAATTTTTATATCTCTTCCTCTATTTCCCTGTACTGTGAAGTAGAAGGATGAAGCACCAAGGAGTATTTTAAATGCCATTTGGATGCCTTGTTAGTATTAATTTGACTGTGTTTGCTCATATAACTCATCTTCTCATCTTTATCTGTGAGCAACCTGAACAGACAAACAGGCTCATACCTCTCACCTGTATGTGGAGATCTAAAACAATAAATGTTTGGTCACAAGTTTGGACAACAGCGATCAGTCACAAAGGAAACAGGGCTTTCACATGGGAAGAGCTTCCGTAAGCCTTGACAAGAGCCTTCCTGGAGCTCAGTCCTGTAAGCTTCTGAAGTCAGGGATCATAAACCCCCAGTTATCTTGCACAACCAAAACATTACACATGTTCAGTTGGATTATTACAAGATATGGGAAAACAAGAGGACTTAAGTCCCTTCCAAAATTTGGTTTAAATTATTTGAAACAAATTTAGTGATGAAATTAGAAAATATTATGTAGAAAAATTATTTAGAATAAAACATTAGAAAAATTAAAATTATTAGAAAAATATTTAGAAAACCAAACATCATGATATACTACTTGATGCATGGAGCATAGTGTAATATTAGTATGCTAATTATGAATTATTATTTTATCTTTTATTGTTGTTTTACTTTGATTTTTGTGACAGGTTCTCACTATGCAGTTCAGCTTGGTCTTGAACTCACTATGTAGCTCAAGCTAGCCTTGAACTCACGTGATCTTCCTGCCTCAGTGTCTCCAGTGTGCACCCCCTTATCCAACTTTATCTTGCATTTGAAATTATAAATGGTAGCACCAGCAAGAATACAAGGGATGGAAAACTGACCTATACAAAATTAGTGTGCCAAATCTTCAATCTTTCATCTTGAAATGGGTGGGCCTCCTCTACCTTCTCCACAATCACTGTTGCTGAATAACATCCTCTCCTTTCCTCCACGTGAGAACCCAACACACTAATGCAGAGGTAGAGACACCCACTGAGAGATCTTTACTTGAAAGATGAGATCTGGTCCCTTCACACACAGTGAATGGCTTCTGTAAGCTCAAAAACACTTACTGAATTCAAGAAAAGAAACATGGCCATGTAAAGGGAGAGGTAGCTTGGATGAGGGGAGATGAGAACAGTTTATTAGAAATTTACAAAATGGGAACATCTATGAGTTAGTGTATGTGAATACAGTGTAACTGACATTGCAGTCAGTAATCTCTTTTGTTGGTGCTTGAGGAGCTCACAACCTGGTCTCTGTGTCCTCCCCTCCACTGAGATGGAAACTTTCCACTCAGTCATCCACCAGAATTCTGTTCTAACCGGTATTTTCATCCCTTTTTGCATCCAACCTTTTTCTCCCGCATTTGGCTCTTTCTTATAATTGCTGATATTTGCCTGGCAAGCTCAGATCTTCATGGTTACCTTTGATCTTGTCTGTCCTCTGTGTGATTCTTACATGCAGCAAATTAGAGTGAAACACACTGTGGGTCATCACTTCTGGCTGGGCTCATAGCTCCTCTCCAATCTGGAACCTCATGACCCCATAACCCCAGGTTCGTCTGCTCCAGATCCCTAACATTACACATCCCAGCTGTGCCAAACTTCCCCAAATGTGCTACACTTGTGCACTTGTCTTGCTAAAACTACTTGACAACTCTCTACTCCTTGCTAAATCAAATCTAAACCTCTTAGCCTGGCATTTGCATTATAAAAATCTGACTTCAAACATTGCCCTCCTTACTTTATTTCCCTCTTGAACATTTTGTAGGTACTATTATTTCTGAAAAGATAAAGGGTATAAAGAATACCAGAGAAGGTGATCAGAAGTTCAGATTTCTGGTCCTACATCCCCAGAGGTTCTGGAACAAATTCAGGGGTGGGGTCATTGCTGCATTTTGAGTTTGATCTTCAAGTGAGGCATCCTGGGGACTTTCAGATAACATTGTGAAACTTGCTGCTGTATTTCTCTTTAAAGAGTTGTTCTTGGTAAGGGCCGCTTTCCTTTCCTGCCCATTTAGGTGCCTCTGTGCCTTTTGTACACTGAAACCAACTTTCACCAGTTCCTTCATGGCTCACACGAATCTGCAATTGGGCTGCAGTCAGCTGCCTCGGGCATCTTTCCATAAAATAAAGACTCTTATTTTCTTTTCATGAAAACAGTGACACTAGGTCATATTCATTTGTTATTATTGGAAAAGACTCCAGACCATGCCTTTGCAAAGTCCGGTAGTTATCTAGAAAGTTTGGTTCCCAGAGCAGGCATGAAGGTCTGGAAGCCGACACTCCTTCCATCCAAAGTTTCCTCCCACGGCTTACAACATGTCTTGATCTTTTTAGATTCTGCTTTGCTCTCAGATGTGTGTAAGAGAAGGCCATCCCAGGAACTAAACGGCATACAGGTATAAGCATATGGCCCCTTAACTGCATCCTGGAATAAAAAATTTTATGTATGTATGTATGTATGTATGTATGTATGTATGTATTTGAGACAGGGTTATGCTTTGTAGTTCAGGCTGGCCTGGAGCTCAGCCTCCAACTCACATCACAGCAATCCTCCTGCCTCTGCCTCCCGAGTGCTGGGATGACAGGCGTGAGCCACCGCGCCCGGCACTGTGCTATGTGGTACTGATTGCTGCTGGGTGTGAGTCTCCACACCCAGTATTGTATGTAGTTAACCAGGGATTTGAACCCTGGTCCTTGAGCTTGCAAAACAGATGCTGGAACCATTGAGCTAAATCCTCAGCCCCCTGGAAAAAAATAACATGTAAATATTGGGCAGAATGTTTTGGAATGCTTAGTGATTGGGCCTATGCAAACAAAAGATTGTTCTAAATAGTAAATAAGCAAGTGCTATGAGCAGAAGAAACCACCAGTTAGTCTGGATGCTCCTTCTGCTTCTGTAGTTTCTCCAGTTTGGATCATCTGGCGGAGGCTGACAGTTATTACCGGGACATTTTCCTCTCGAACGCCGGCCTCTCAGCACACATCCTGAACTCTCTATAACCTGAAATGTCTTCACTGGCCTCATCTCTGAGTTATCAAAAAAAAAGCAATTTTCTTGCTGTATGCCCACCTGGCATCTGCTGTCTACCTAAGTGCACAAATGAATGGGCATCAGTGACCCAAGAGAACAGCAAAAACTTTCTCACAAAGATGACTTTCTTGTTTGGCTCCCGCCCTCTTTCAAGGTGTAAATCAGGTGTCACTGCACAAAGCAGAGTTTGCAATATGCTTGAAATAAAGGTTCTCTCTCTCTTTCTCTATCTCTCTTTCTCTGTGTGTGTGGGGGGAGGTATATGAAACAGAGTTAAATGACTGGTGAGTATAAAAAATAAAATAATAAAGAAGTAACTAGCATAATAACATTATAAAATTTTTCTTCAAAATTCTCCATTTTAGTAATATTTAAATTATAACCCCAGTAGTTTGAGTTGTGAATTCTTAAATCAATATGAAAGTACATAAAGAGGCAAAAAAAATCGATCTTTGTAACAACACCGATTTTCTCCTCTGTCTTTGCTTAGTATCATTAATGGTGTTAGATATTGATTCTGTTTTAAAAATAACAGTAGCACAGACAGTTTTCTAGGGATGAGACCTCTGATCATTTTAATTTCCTTTAACGCTGATTTGCAGTCAATGTTCACTGCACAAAGACAACGTTTCAGACACAACCGAACCAGGGCTGTTTCTACCTTGCTACATGTGTCAGCTGAAAGGACATAAGCTCACAGGAATTGTGGCTGAGACACTGAGAATGCCTTGGAGTCTTGAGGGTTATACCATGCCTGAACTTG